>JAOBYG010543273.1:0-15087 GCA_025403545.1 Epizoanthus stellaris | reverse complement strand
ACGCTTGCAAAATTTATCCCAGCTGCTTCAGTTTCCCGTTAATGCAGATGATATCTTTCTTACACGCACACTTGACGGTACGCTGTATAATTTTCCTTCGCGGCACCAACTTGAACACAACAGAGCTTTGTATGATCAGGCGCTCCATATATGTTAATCGAGGATATCGGGACATCAGGACATCGGGACAACTTTTATCGCTACATACCGGTCCGGGCGCTGACATAGTGGTACAGTGTTCCACACTGTCCACAATAAGTGGGGATGGCCTTACACGAAGCTGATTCATCGAATTTTGACCGGACGACAATGCCTCTCTCGTGGCATGTATTTTTGCTTCCGACCGACCGGGTCGCGACGAGAGCAGGAACTCGTTTCCAGTCTTCTGTGCCGCGCATTGAAAACTGACGTGATTGAATAAAACTCTCTGTCTAACCTGCTTCCAAAGCTTTCTGGCTGCGAAGGAAATTGGCGTGTGGGGACAGGCTACTTTCAGACTATTTTGGATGCCCTTTCCCCCACTAATTTAGAATGTGTTTAAAAACAATGCTAAGTATAATTTGGAACGCCTGATCGCCGCGCTGTGGACACGAACATATTCTAGCGACATCAGTACAATAGTCAATACGGAACTATAAACAGTGACACAGCAGAAAATCGCAAAGCGGCTATTGTCACGATTTGTTTAGCCTGTGAGTGGAAAATACCCTGCAAGCAGCCGCTCCTACCCAGACTCCGGCTTGATCAGTTTGTTTCTCGGTAATCGGCTATGCGTGCTTAAAGCGCAAAATGGCCGAGTGAGACTGAAAGCTGACTAGGGTGGGAGAAACTCGCCAGTTTTCTTACTTTCTATGCGCCAAAACTCAACAAGTGAGCCGCTTGCATGCTAGACATAGACAAAACATCAGTTAAATACATTAAAAGATTATACATTGAAAAAGAAAATCAGACAATAATAAAACTGTTTTATATATCCGATTTGGAATAATGCCTTTCAATCCCCTTTTGAAGGTAGAAAGGCATTCGGTCATTCTTAAATCTTTTGGTAGACTATTCCATAATGATGCCCCACTGTAACTAAATGAGTGTTCTGAATAATTTGTACAGGGTTTTGGCTGTTTCAGCTTCTTTGTTCTACGATTTGTTCATCGTATAAACAATTTCAATTGATAAATTTTAATTTTAATTTAAAAAAACGTGATTATTAAAATTGAGTAGAAAGTTGGAGATATTTATAAAGTGTGTGATTTTGTTGATCAATATCTCGGCAGTCTATACGTATCTCACATCTCGAAGTCAAAGTACAGAAGCTTGCGACTTCGTTTCGTAATCGTGAAATTTTACTAGTGTTGATAATATATTCAGTTGTTTTCGGCCAAAACGAAACTCATATCTCACATATCCAAACTTTTGTGCTTATAAACAAGTTTAATTTTTGTTATGAGACTTATAAGTTAGTCAAGATATAATGTAAGAGATCCCACATTTCTTTTTGTTCTCCAGTTGATCCTGGTTCGTGTAAACCAGGAAGAGGACTTTAACTGATAAACAAAACAACAGTCAACAGTTGGACCACATATATTGCCGGAGAATGAAATATCGTCTCCTACTTTGAGTAAACCAGTAGGCTGATGATACATAACAACTAAACAAGTTTAAAAACAAGTCTTTGAAGGAGGCTGGTCTAGAAAGCGAAGAGAGAGAGAGAGAGTCATATTATATATCTATTGACAAATAAGTGTAAATAAATCCAGACAATTTTGGTTCCAGGCATGTCTTTTCATTTCGGACAAAATTGCCAATAGAATAGGGAAGGGTTTTGAAGCTCTCCACCCAAAATTCTGGCGAGTACCCCCTCCCCCCCGGGAGTATAACCATGCAATTGAAGCGAAGCCTGACTGGTGAAACTGGTGGCTGTACTTGTTCGTAATCTCGTAACTGACAGCAACTGAAGGGAAAAACCTGTCCTTTTGAGTCAGTTTGTGGAATGTACCATACATACATTCTCTGCCCCTGATTCTCTGTAAACTTTTTTGTACTTTAAAAATTCACTAATACTTGTCTTAGTTTCCGATATAGGATTCCAAACTAGTTGTTAATTAATCGTTTTATCTTTCCTATTGCTAGTATTGATGAAGTAATCATATTGACTGATGTCACCATTTGAAACAACCAATTACTCAATTGAGCTTTACATACAAAATAAAATACATAAGAGATGCTAACGGGTAGATTTTGAGCCAAAGTCACGGTTGTTTGTGCCCCTGACGAATCGGGAACTACATTTTTTAATATAAAATATAGTCTGACAATGCGAATGTAAAAGCAACTTGTTTTTAGAGAGATGGTTTCTTTTTTCGAATTGACGAAGTCTGCACGACAATACTTCCACCAGCTAGGAACGCTCTTAAAGATTCTACAGGGTTCAAAACCGAGTCAGATATCGCGACTTGCCATCTCAACTCATTGCATATTGTAAATAAAAATGTATAAATATCCAAAAATCCAAAAATCCAAAAATACCATTTAAATTTTTACCTTAGGAATAAGTCATGCAAAAGGACATGACAATTGCCGGTACCGATATTGATACAGTACAGAGTGAACTAATCCCCCAGCTATTTGTTCCTCGATTGTTCCATACGGCTATATAACACACGTATCGCTGCTGAGAGTTCAGTCATTCGCACAGAGCGTTGTGAGGGTAGGAGCGGTGGAAGAGCCTTCAGTATCTTGTCCTACACTCGTTCTCGAGAAAGAAAGCCGTGATGGAGTTCCTTGGAGAGGACACGTACTGGGTGAACATTCTCTTGTTGTTGGTCCTTGGCATCGTGTCTGTGTTGTTGGTAAAATCCAGACGGAATGGACAGTATTACGAGCGTCTACCGCCCGGGCCCTGGGGCCTACCCGTTATTGGTGAGTGAAACGATTATCCGAACTACGGCAAACAGTAAAGTTAAGACCAAGAATAGGTGGCAAAATTAGGGAAAGTAAGCCCCAACGATTTCACGAGGCTTTGTGATATGCACCTAAGTACAACTCTGATGTATATGTAGAGCTGCAATAGCTTGTTTTGTACATATGTCGTATGTGTAAATTTTACTTACTAAGCTACTTACTTACTTACTTTAATGCCTAAACTCTCAACCCCAGGTCGGAGCATGGGTCATTAACAACATCCCACTATTTTTCTCGATGCTTTGCAATACTCTCTAAATGTTTTCTGTTTTATCCTATTTCTAACATTCGACATCGCTCATCCACGTGTTCTGCCTGTTCAAAATGGCCCCCTTTTCCTCCTGCCTTGCGGGTTCCGTGGCAATGCTTGTCTTGTGATGCTGTCTGCTGCAGGGTTACCACGGTCATAGAAAAGTCATGGAAAATCATGGAAAGTCATGGAATTTGAAAATACCTTTTCCAGGCCAGGAAAAGTCATGGAATTTCAGATTTTTTGCCCAAGTAGATTTTGCTGTTTAAAAATTAAAATCTGTTGAAAATACCCAGGAATAAGTGCTTTTTCCGCACTTGAGCGCTGCTCTTGTGTGGTTATCAGGAGGGTCTTTGTTAGCGGTTATTATCTTTTGTACATTTTTAAGTCATGGAATATAATATAAGGTCATAGAAAAGTCATGGAATTTCATTCCCAAGTTTCAGTGGGAACCCTGTGCTGGCTTTCGCAGTGTGGCAGATCCAAGTCTATTACCTTCTTCTATGTTTTTCTCCATAGGCTCTTGTATTTTTTGCTCCAAAGCTCTTTGTAACTTTATTGATCCGCCCAGTTTATCTTGTGTTGTTTGTATGTATTACACGGCTCTTTTAACCGAGTTCACTAAAGGGGTTTCCCTCTTTCCTCAGCCCAGAGAGCCTGTTCACAGGCTAGTGAAAGAGTACTGTAGTTGAGATTTTAAAAAACTCTGGATTTGTTTACGCTTATCCACCACGTTTTAATAATACAACACCACACTTCTTTTGCTATTTATACCGGCACCCTCCTATATAGAAGGAGATAAGAAGACATAATATCTAATCACTGTTTTGATGTTTCAGGGGCGGTCTTTCGGCTCGGATCAAATCCCTATTTGGATTTCACAAGAATGGCGGCCAAATATGGCAACGTGTTCAGTCTACAAATGGGCTCTCGCTTGGTGGTCGTGCTGAACGGAGCGGATGCCATCCGGGAGGGACTGGGGAAGAAATCTGCTGTGTTTGCTGGCCGACCTGACCTGTACACATTTCAGGCTTTTTGCAATGGTCGTGGGATCAGTCTGGCACAATACTCGCCCAAATGGCAGTTTATACGCAAAGTCTGCCAGAATGCTGTGCACAAGTACCTGACCACTGATATCCTAAAGGGGAAAATCCTTACAGAGAGTTCTCGACTGGTAGAATCGTTCAGAAAAGAACAGGGAAGGCCTGTGGATCCACAGCTAATACTGAGCCGTTCAACCGCCAGCATAATTCTGGGTGTACTTTTTGGTACTGATTTCGGACACGCTGACAAAGATTTGCTCGAAGCAATATTTCACAATTCTGCTATTACTGAACTAATAGTTGCTAATAATGCAGTTGATATAATCCCCTGGCTTCGTGTCTTTCCCAACAAGACAATCGACAGAGTGCGCGAGTGCTCAAAACTGTTCATAGATTTCGTACAAAAACTGTATCATCCTTGTAAAAAAAACTACAAGAAAAACCACGTCCGAAGCGTTGTGGACAGCATTTTGAAAGCAGATGAAGAAGAGAAACAGAAGATTGAAGGTGGAATGAGTAAAGAGATGGAGTTCACAGACGAGGACATAATTTACGCAACGAGAGACATGTTTGCGGCGGGATTTGATTCAATAGCGTTCACTCTACGCTGGGCGCTGGCTTATCTCGTGACATTTCCCAACATTCAGCGCAAACTTCACGACGAACTGGACACTGTCCTACCCAATGACAACCTGCTGTCAATCAAAGACACCGAGAAACTACATTATCTTCGCGCCACCTTGTATGAAGTGCTGAGAATTACGAGTTTAACTCCGTTGTCCCTTCCACATTCTACAACCGCTGACACCATGTTCGCAGGCTACACCATCCCAAAAGGAACAATGGTCATTCCCAACCTGTGGTCAGCCAACCGAGACCCGAATGTTTGGAAAGACCCGGATGTCTTCAAGCCTGAAAGATTCCTCGATCAACAAGGTCATGTGGTTGACCCCAAGCTCATGCCCAGCTTCCTGCCATTCTCTATCGGCCGTCGCAAGTGTTTGGGTGAAGACCTTGCCTACCTGGAGCTGTTCACATTCCTGGCTAACCTGCTGAAGAATTTCCAGTTCATCCAGCAAGGCTTAAGTCCCCCAGACATGACCCCGATGTATGGTCTTGGACTTAACCTCAAACCTTACCAGGTGAAGACAAGGGACAGGATCGGAGAGAAAGTTGTTCTCGAGTCCAGACCGTAAGATTAAGTTGAAACTTTCCGCCAGTTACTACAGGGTTATTAGGGAGCATTCACAAAATAATGTTGGGAGAGGGAATGCTAAGAAATCAGGTTTAACTATTTTTTTCCCCAGGACCGCTTTTGTGAAGCAAAAAAAATTCAAGGACCCCTATCATATCATACAATTAAAAATCTGAGCTACCCCCCTCCCCCCAATCTCTTGTCTTGCCATTATTTCTACTTTTATTTCAAGTATTAAAGGTTGGCGCAGTCAAACTAGTACTGCTCTACATTTGTCTCGCCCATGAAAACAATGAAAGTACTCATTTGTTGGAAAGCCATGGTACGTGGTGCCAGGTGTAGAAAGGCAGCGTGCAGCAGAGCCTTCAACAAAATGATAATATGAAACCTTTAGGACATGATACACACATTGTAGATTTCTCCAGTTGTTCGTATTTCACTGTAAATTACTCTCAGAACGCAGGAAATGCTATTTCAGCAATCTCATATTTCAAAATTTTCTCAGGCAGACTTCTTCTCTCGATTTTCAAGTCGAACAACTTCCTCTTTACACTGTCCAACACCACGTTATTCACAACAATATTCTATATTTTCATCAGATGAGTAAAATTATCAGATATTCAGTCCTTGAATTGGCGCTGGAGACTTCAGTCTTGATTTTTGTGGCAAATTAGAAAGTCTGCAATAGTTGATCACGTTGGGTCTACACGAACGTACTATATACAATCAATTGCGTAAACTTTGTGATTTTTATGTCAAAGTCCAAATAGGTAACTTCCTGGGCCTAAAGTTTCTGATTATTACATTGATAATTTCATCACAAATGGCAGTTTCAGATAAAATTCCATTTGTTTCAGAGGCCTAATTTTCAAAATTTTCCCGCGGGAGCATGCCCCCGGACCCCCCTAGAAAACTCGCGTCCCCCAATCTTTATTGTGCTCCGCGGTCCCTGTGAACAGGAATCAACCCATGAAGAAATTCAATACAGGCACTGGAGCAAACGACTATGATGGAGACAGGCCCTTAGCCAGCAGTGTGAGTTATGGGGTTGGACAGATTCAGTGAGCATCGAAGGCGCAATTTTCTACGGGGGCCAGTTTGAGATTTAAATCTCTGATCTGAGATGTCATATCCTGCATTCTTGAGACTGAAAGTGGGATATGATTGAGAATAGAAAGTACAAGAAGCAGTTCAGTGTTATAACAATGTTATTGAAACCTGTTGTTTGCTGCCTTTCCCCCCTTGGGAACAACAGTTTTTTCAGGTACCCCATTATGACAGCTCTAATTTTTCAGACACCCCCCATTTTTTTATTAGCCCTACTCCAACAATTTTTTGTGAATACTCCCATATGATAATGAATTATGTTGATTGCTGTTGAATCGTGTTGACTGGCCAGTTATGTGACTGGTGATAGATAGGCTCAAGTGTAGTCATTACTGAGCATGGAACGGAATATGATTTTTGTAGTCCGTAAAGTTCATGTGGACGTATTTGTCACATGTTTATGACGTAATGACAAAACAGGCAATCATCGTTTTTCACGATGTTACATTTGGAGGTCTTGGCATTTGTGGCAGAAAAGGAGGGGATAGCTGGCCAGTTATGTGACTGGTGATAGATAGGCTCAAGTGTAGTCATTACTGAGCATGGAGCGGAATATGATTTTTGTAGTCCGTCAAGTTCATGTGGACGTATTTGTCGCATGTTTATGACGTAATGACACAACAGCCAATCATCGTTTTTCACGATGCTGCAACTGGAGGATTTTGTATTTGCTGGGAGGGGGACGGGGGTGGTTTGTTACTTTTGAACTATTTTATAAGACATCGAATTTAATAATAATAATAATAGTAAGGGGCAATCTGGTCAAAAACGCAGTATGACGGGTTCTTGAAGGATCCTGATGCAAACGTACGACTTTAAATTTTACAACGCAACTTTCACTCCATTGGCTGTAATTCCATAATTGATGGATTTATTAGAATTTCTTGAAATGTTGGAATAATATTGAATGAAAAAATGGGGGAATTGATAATTTTTGTAAATTTGAATAAAAGAGTTTTGTGGTAAATGAAATATTACGCTATAGATATTTTAAAATGGCTGGGCACCAGCTACTCTGATATCCGGGGAGTGTGCACGTCGGCGTGCACTTCAAATTTACGGCTAACTTTTCGGATATCATTACTGCAAACTTCTGATAGCCCTGGTCAGTTTTGAATAAAACAGGTAAAGATATATTCAGAAAACTGCATGTATTATTTTGTTTATCCGTGTATCACATTTCCACATGAGAAACAGGGCCTTTTGTGTTCGTTTCGTAATCCTGACCACAGGTCTCCCTTATTTGGGCAGAGCCAGTGTTTGTTTTTGTGTGTTTACTCGCATTGGATGAACGAAACTACTAAAATGTCAGAAATTGCAGTATTTGAAAATACAAAATTCCGAAATAAATTGACTAAAGAATCTTCAAAACACTTCTGGTTAATAAATATTTGCCTCCTAAGTTGAGATATAGACGCTAGATATCTAAAATTATAAGTAAAAATGAAAGAATTGTTCACGCGAGTAGTTGATTATACTTTCCGCTAGCTCTCTGTGTAGTTACATCCTTTCAAGAAAATACAACAACAGCGAGAGTAAGTATAAACTGTTCGCCTGGTCATATCTCTCATTTGAGATCTCTAGCGACCTTATTTCAGTTCAGAAGGCACATTATTAGCAACCAAAAGTATTGTGGAGCTTCATTGCGAAGTTGTCTTAGCAATAACCATTTTTAAATACAGAATTTTCAAACGTGTTACTCATTGTTAGCCTGACAACAAAAGAGAAGTGAACAAACACGATAAAGTTAGATGCCACTTCCGTATTTATGGTTTGACCGAATACATGGCATATATGTTTTTTCGCTTCCTAGACCGGCTTCCTTTTAAGACTGACTTGTTTTGAATTGTGTGTGGGCTTCACTCAAAGTAAAAGAGAGACAAAATATATCATAGTATCGCCGAGGTTAGATGACTGAATCATAACTCCAATTATCTGGTCCCAGGATCATTTAGTTAGTGTTCTTTCATTTCGGTAAAAAAAATCGAACAACTTTGATCAAAGGTAAACTTGATTATCAACAGCACATAAATGGTTTACCGGCCATTGATAGTGACGGAACCGTTTTTGTTGTTGTTGTAAATTTCTTTAAAGAAAACCAGTTTTAAGGTGACATACCTAGACAAGGTTGTCGTACAAAACGCCAAGAATTGAGGACAAAAAAGCCATGAACTGAGACAGGCTTGCAGTAGCAAATGAGCTAGAAAGAGTAGACACCGCGGACAAGGCGATGACGTAACAACCATTATGGTGTTGCGACAAATCGAGACACATTTGCTAGAAGTAGAAGCCGTGTTTGCTAACACGTATGTAATCCACAAAGGCTAAGTAACGAATGTATATGTCTCGGATCAAATGGTACATGTATTAATAAATCTTGAGTTGAACTTCATGCTTTGAGAGGCTCTTTTCCAACACTAATTAATGTCATAAATATTTCAGAAAATGGTTTAGAAAATCATGAAAGCTAGTTGGCAATTACATGAAACGGCCGACCGCTACGCTGTGGACACGAAAGACACGAAACTATTCAGCGCTACCAGCACGATGAGCGGAAAACCACAAAGGCTGCTGTCATGATTCGTTCCGATCGACTGGTGCTAGTAAAACTTTTCAGATATTATTACTGCAAGATAAAACGCGAATTAAGTCAGTCTATTGGAGATATTTATAAAGTGTGTGATTTTGTTGATCAATATCTCCTTTATCCCCCACCTCTCCAAGTCAAAGTACAGAGGCTTGCGAGTTCGTTTCGTAATCGTGACATTTTAATGGCATTGATAATAATATATTTAGTTGGTTTGGGCCAAAAGGTGAGGAAACTCATATCTCACATATCCAAATTTCTTGAAACTTTTGATCTTAACAACAGTTGGATCCAATGCATTGAGAATGAAACAGGGTTTCTTATTTCGAATAAAACCCAGTAGGCTGACTAAACAACTAAACAAGTTTAAAAACAAGTCTCACAAGGAAACTGGTATAGAAAGCGAAGAGAAAGACCAATTATATATAATGATACTTTAATATATTGACATGGGTGGATAAATCCAAAGAATTTTTTGTTTCATGTGTGTCCTTTCATTTCATTAAAAAAAACCTCAATGTCCAAACTTGACTATCAAAATGCCAGCTTTTATGGACATCACATGGCTTACCGATTAGTGACGGAACCATATTTTATAGTTGCGATCCCGATCGTATCTTGAGGGAGAAGAACCTCTGGCACCCAGGACGAATAAAATATCGTTTTAATTGATATGAAATTATTTGAAAACACCAGAATTGGCCTTCGCTAAGCTAGAATTATAATTTCTATGAAAAAAATCCCCGGAAATAAATCAAAAATTCCAAAAATAATTTTTTTGACAAAAGTGTCAATCATAAACATGGTTGTCATGAAAAAAGAGTAGGTTGTATAGCCATGAGTGGCACATAAAAATGTCCGCCGATAAATTTTACGTGGAGGAGTGAACTACTTTTCATCTAAAATTTTATAAAGATTAACGATAACTCCCTCTCCCTCTTTGTGGACACAGAATTTTGGAGGTCCTTTTCCCAACCAATTAAACTCTTGAATAATATAGTTTTAGAAAATAGTAAAAGTTAGTTGCCAAATGCATGAAACGGCTGACCGCCACGCTGTGGACACGAAAGACACGAAACTATTCAGCGCTACCAGCACGATACTGAGCCCACAGTGACACAGCGGAAAACCGCAAGGCTACTGTCACGATTTATTCATTAACTGGTGCTGGTTCATCGAAACTGCTGACGTATAACTTATCAAATTACTGTAAACAGTTAAAAGACGTATTTACAAATTAAAACTGTGCCATTCTCTTGATCAATATAATATCAGATCTCCGAAAATACAGATGTTTCAGTTATAATTTCGTATTTGTGACGTTGAATTTCTGACGTTTAATATCTTGTAATGGTCTTGTAATGGTAAGCGTTCACTTTTCGATCCCCACTTTCCTCTAGCAGAGATGCAACCATTAAAACAATTTCGCTACAAATAATTTTAGTTGCCAAGAAATGTGCAATCGATCTTGGCTGATAATATAAATAACATCTTTCCTAAACTTCTAAGTGCTCGCCTTTAATATGTCTGGCATCACATGGTATACTTGACTTGCACTGATGACGTCAGTCACACTTTCTATATCAATATTTTTAAAACATGGTGTTCAAAACATTCTTGTTGTCAGCACTTGACCACTTCGTGTATACCAGAAATGGAAAGTTTTAAAATATAACCGGGGGGACATGGCGGAAAAACCCCAAGGCTGCTTTTTTCATATTGTTTATTAACCGGCAATGGTACGTCAAAACTATAAGCGTTTTACTTCTGTTACCGTTGTACAAAACTCGTGACAAAATATTATCGAATTATTATAAAGCCACTCGGAGATATTTACAAAAATGTTAGTTTTTCTGCTGATCAAGATATCACCTCTCCCAAAGTACAGGGCCTTATATAACTGAGAGTTATTCACGAAATTTTTCTGGTATTTGATATTTTGTTCTTAGCCCCCAGATGAGCTTGTATGCAAAATATTGAGTTTAACAACTGATAGGTGTCCTTACTATGGAAAGCCAGCAAAGGTTTTTCCGTCATGACCCAGTCCCTTAGAATAATGCACGTATCAGCGGCTTTCCCGGGGGTCTACCCCGGCGACACCTCCGGGAATGTTTGAGTTTGGCACTCTAAACTGTCCCGGGAGACAGGGGCATTTGCTCGTTTTTGTCTGGGTCTCTGAAAACCCCCATGCAGGCATACCCGCGGGTATTACTCATAATAAAATCCTACGAAACGGGCGTATAGTGTTTCTTAAAGACTGATATTGTTCTCCTTCTCTTACAATATTTAATACCGCCATGAAGACGGCGTAAAGTTTAATGGCTATTTGTTGTTGAAAGTTTGGAGCTAGCTTATGAAATTCAAACGAACGAACTATCCAGCGGAGAAAGCGAGTGTGAAGAGCATGCGCACTGCAAGAGTGAGCTTGGCTTGTGTTATGTGCTGCAGGGAGAAAGTGAAGCACAGGTGGAGCGAGGAGTCACGTTTGTACAAGAGGCGATTGCGTTACGGAAGCGCCTGTAACATCCGGTGTTGATAGCTGCGGGTTATGGAGAAAAAGCAAGTAGGAACCTTTCTGTATTGTTCGTGTTACTCTTTTTAATTATATTCTTTCAACCCGTTCGTCCGACCTCTTCAATTGTAGTGTAGTTCCAGCGAAGAAGATGGGTCACAGGAAGTTACGAACACCAGCGGTCTGTATCTCGGCCTGTAGTCTTAGTTCTAGCATATGACGTCACACAATAACATTTGGATGTGGAGGTGGCCATTTTGGATTTCGTGATAATGTCACAAGATTCGCTTTTAAACAAATTAAATCATTTCAAAAGCTCCATAAAGGTCCTGTTATGCTGTGCAATTTTTCATGCAACTTGTCTTGCAATGGTATATGGCGTTGCGAGACAAGTTGCATGAAAACGTTGCACAAGTTACTGCAACGATTTTATAAAGTAAAACTCATTTCTACTTTCTGCAACGATTGCAGCAACTTGTCTCTAACGATTTTGGCCATCGCGGAGGGTGTCGCACGGTGCAATGATTCGTGCAACTTGTCTCCCAAAGACGTTGCGAGACACGTTGCATGAACAATTGTGTCGTGTAACAGGGCCTTAAACGATTTTAATTTTTTTTTAAAAGAATCTCAAAGCACAAAGAAACGGCGTCAGTCTTTCTGTGAATCTGTATATCCAGTCAACCTATCTCTCTAACCTAGTTACCGTCCTCTATTGGATGTCCCTGTCTTTGTCTGTCTCTCTGTCTCTCTGTCTCTGTCACTGTCTGTCTGTTGGTTTCCGTCGGTCAGTTTTTCTGTGTATCTGTATATCCGGTCTACGTAACTCTCTAACCGTAGTTACCGTCCCCTATTGGATATCCCTGTCTTTGTCTGTCTCTGTCTGTCTGTCTGTCTGTCTGTCCATCTGTCAGTCTTTCTGTGTATCTGTATATCCGGTCTACGTATCTTTCAAACCGTAGTTACCGTCCTCTTTTTGATGTCCCTGTCTTTGTCAGTCTCTCTTTGTCAATGCTGGTCTGACAGACTGCATTTATGTCTATCTGTCAGTCTGTTTGTCCGGCTATGTCTGTCCATGTTTGTCTGTCTGTCTGTCTGTCTGTTTCTGTCTGTCGCTTTCTGTCTGTCTGTCGCTTTCTGTCTGTCTGTCTGTCTGTCTGTATGTCTGTCTTTCTGTCTGTCTGTCAATCTGTCTGTCTGTCTGTCTGTCAATCTGTCTGTCTGTCTGTCTGTCAATCTGTCTGTTTGTCTGTCTGTCTGTCTGTCTGTCAATCTGTCTGTCTGTCTGTCTGTCTGCCACTAACAACCAAAGGTATAATTACTTCCCCGGTTGTTTAAGAGAGGAAATACGGTACTTCGTATAGTGAACATAGGACTGATCAACTCCTTCCCCAGACACCTTGAGACACCGTGGATAATATATGAAGAGGCAATCAAGACTTGGAAAGAGGAAACTCTCCGTGTGTACACTGCCGAGCTGGGCGATCACCCGTTCACAGCCACCACTCTCAACTGGCTCGGAATATGTTACTCGAAATTGGGTCAGTATGAACAGGCAGCAGAATACAAACAGAAATCCCTGCGCATGCGTGAAATGTTGCTGGGGGCAGACCACCAAGACGTGTTGTGATCAAGCTTCGAGCTGGCCCAAGTGTTAAGCGCGCAGGGCAAGCACCAAGAAGCTCTTGCCAAGTTAAATGGAATCGCAGCCAAACAGGAGCAAATTCTCGGCTGCCATCCGCACACCGTGAACACATATAAAGAACTCGGCGCCCTGCATGAGAGGCTTTGTGACGAGGAGTTGAAACGGAGCATGCGCACTAAGGCAGATGAATATACCTGTGCCCTTGACAAACGTCAGGTTGAGTATCAGCGGCAGTCGTCCATCCCTCAAAGCCCGACCACGAGCTAGAACGTACTTCCGGTAGACTGCATCTGCGGCACTGTTCACGTCGCGTCCTAAACAGACGCGTCACTCGTGTGCCCAGACGTCTCAGTGTGAGTCCGAGAGTCGCTGGCTGAGAGGCTGGGGTCAAAAATGATTTCTGGGATGTTTTCACCCACTGACGTCACAGGAAAGGAAGCTTCAAATAAGGAAATAAAAGAAACATCACAGAAGACTTGGAACGAGGCTGCAGCCGTGTGTGACGTACCAACTCTAGTGTCTAAGTTCTCCCTTCCATACTGCAGATCGGACGAACTACATAGTACCTTATTGCTTCCTTTAAAATCAATTGATAAACTTATTAGACTAAACCACAATAGTCATTTGTTAAGATAGCATGTGAATTTTGGATTCAAGAGAATGATGATAATGCCAAGTTATGACTTCGAACCTTATTATCGTACCGCGCCCTAAAACCTGGTTTTCGCAAGCGGCGCAAGAATAGACTGAAACACAAGCGCAAGCACAAGAGATATGCGTCAAGTGAAAACAAACCGTGAATTAAGCACAAGACACACAAACGCACACAACGAAAAAATAACAAACTTGTCCTTGTACTTTTGCTTACGCTTACGCCGTTGCTTTTTCTTTGCACGCAAAGATCAAGGACTGTAGCTATCGGTGACAGGGCCTGTTCTGTATTGGAACAAATTACGGACGCCAAATCAATAACTATTTTCAAACTATAGAAGTTATTTTATTGGTTTTTTAAGGTTTTTTTAGCATTGTAAAGGGCATCGGGATTAATGTATGATTAGCCTGAAAATCAGACGTCCTCCTCGGCCTCGAAATATTTTTCTCCCCGAGAGAGAGAGAGACGTCTGAAAAAGTTGGCCGTTAATCTCGTCCAGTGACGTCACTAGGCCAGGTAGTTGCCATGGCAACAGCTGCAACACCCTTACTTCCTTAATCTTTGACCAATGACTTTAAAAATTCACAAGTACTTTGGAAATACTTTGGAAATACTAAGAGAAATAAAAATTACGAAAACAATTGCACAGAAATATCACCAGTGAGACAAAAAAGCTAAAATAAACAATGGTTGCCATGGTAACAAGCAAAAAACGCAATAACTCTTTTATCTTTTGGTCGATTACATTCAAAATTGGCACAGGCCTTCAGTTCGGTGAGACGCACCTATTAACTATAAACTGGATGTTCTAGTAATAATATGGGGTATAGTAAAAACTAAACATCTCCCACAATGCATTGCTTTTATTAATTCCATTTTTTATTGTTGATTACATAAGAGGTGACCTGTACCCTTCATCAGAGTAAATTAAACAAAACCAAATGCTTCTGCAAAATCTCTAAAACCCTAAAAATACAAACATTTAAAAATCCTTAAGTGGATTTTGAATCTATGGTTGCCATGGCAACAGGGTACATTGTCTGGTGACCAAATGCAAATTAAAAGATTCCCCATAAAATTTTAGGAAAAGAACTTAACTCATAGCCGTTCCAGAATTATCTATGAAAAAGCATGAAGGGGG
>JAOBYG010542162.1:0-15102 GCA_025403545.1 Epizoanthus stellaris | reverse complement strand
AAAGGAAAGGAAAGGAAAGGAAAGGAAAGGAAAGGAAAGGAAAGGAAAGGAAAGGAAAGGAAAGGAAAGGAAAGGAGGACGGGAGGAGAAATATCTTTAGGAGGGGAAAGCAGAGGAATAGAAAAAAAGGAGAAGAAAAGAATACCTGAAGCAAACCATGACGCGATACTTACGGCCAATAACGGTGTCCAAGAAGTAGTAAACCTGAATTGCTGGATTGGGTACGTTGCTGTCGTAGATGTCCACTCCGGTATTGTAAAACTTAACCTAAGTTACAGAAATTCCAGGTGAGACGAGGAACACACGCAGCTGCGTCTTGTTGACAGCACTATTAGATTATTCTAAGTGTAGATTCATACATGAAAAATATATACTGCTAAATGTTTTCACATTACATTCACAAAGTATAATGGAGGTTGGAATCACATTGAACTAGTTAATTTACAACTGGAAACGCGTTCCTCGGTGTGAGGGGGGAGGTCAAAACTTATGACTTGTACAGGGACCCGACTTAGGGGGATGGGGTGAGACTCAATGTAACCCACCACCGCTGGAGGAAAATCTCAATATTTTGTTACTGAATATCTTCCAAAGTAAACAGCGAAATCCACCAACGAAGGTAATGTCTGGTTCAGTGTACTCTGGTAAGGTAGCAGTTAAGGGTCAGGGTCAAACAAATTTATTTCATATTTGGAAACTTGGATCAATTTTATTAAGTTCCTATTATGTATGGCACAGGTTTTTCCACTGGAAACTAGAGAAAACAGTGATAGAAAATTAAACATATTGACCTTCTGCCCAGTCACACCATCTTTAAACTTCAATAACTTTATAATGACGGATAATAGCGAGTTGAAACTTATTGTGTCAGTTTATAATCTGTCCAGGAACATTTTGCTTTCAGCATCAAAATCTCTCAGGATGTGGTCAAATAGTTATAAATATTGACCTTCTACCCGGTCCAAAACCTTTAAAATTCAATAACTTGATAATGTGAGGTTGTATTGGGTTGAAACTTACCAAGTCAGTTTATAACTTGCCTAAGAATATTTTGCTTGTAGTCCCCCTCATAAAACTAAATGGTTCAAAAGCTGCATTTTCTTTAAAAAACATTGTTGGTTTTTACGATTTCGCAGAAATTAAAAAAATTTGAGAGGGGGACTACAAGGGTTTTCCTTCATTTCAAAAGGACTTTCATAAAATACATCAAACAACCAAATTAAATAAACTCCTTTGTAATAAACAAAGAAAATGATAAAATAGGCATGGTCTTTGGGCATCAAAACGAGGCTTTAATATTTGAGATACCTCACTATTATTTCATAATTATGAATCTGTGGTAAAAACAACCATAGAAAGGCTTCCTTGCTATTTTCGTTCTGAAAAAAAAGGTACAAAAGAGAACTGAATAATGACCCCAGCACCTTAAAATAATAGAGGTAACCCAAGGCTGGGGTGTCAATGTTATTCAACAAATAACTTGTTCTGATTTCTAAATCAGAACCCTGGAAACATAGGTTGAGTGGTTGAAAGCCCCTTCTTAAATAACTCGATGGTAAACAGAAATTTATTGTTTGTGTAAATGGCTGTTTCTGTTTATTTACTTGGTAATGTGTTGCTCCAGAAAATATCCACATAACCTCCCCCATTGAAGATTTTTGGTTGGGGAACCCCCATCCCTCTGGAATTTCCAGTTCAGCAGCATAGTTTCCTTTAAAATGTTTGGCTTCTCAGACCTCCCACCCTCTTACAATTTCCACTTACACTCAAGTTCTGTCAGGGGAGTGTCGATATTTCCTGGAACATATACCAAACAATATACATGCTAGATTACTTTTAATACCGACATGGTACATAAATAAAATAAGTACAACCGTTTTATTTAACAAAGCAAGTATATACAATATTTCCTGTGTTTTCCACTTATGGTATTACTAAGACCATGTTTACATGTACATGGAGGCTACCACTACCCGCCAGGGGCAAGCTAACTTTTCACACATTTCTAAGTTACAAAACTGTGTTTACATGAGAAACTCAAGTTGGCTCACATAGGTGGGCTGCCAAGCCGACTAACTTTCTCACTAACTTGGGGGGGGGGGGGTCGGGAGGAAAATTTCATGGCCTGTGGACCTCAGAAGTATGCCAAATATGGACATTACTGTGACTGGTCCACTTGAACATGACTTGTTTCAGATGGCTGCTCGGTTCAATGTACAGTAACTGACTCGAGATGACTGTGACAACAAACTGCTATTTATTGAAGAAAATTGAAAGAAGGGAAACAATATCTGATGGATTTAAAGAAATTTAAAGAAAATATTATTTGCAGATTATTCAACAGACAATGTTCTACATGGCTGGGGGCTGGGTACTGAAACCTAAATTTGGTAGGGGGTTCCCAGTTTATGATTAGAAGGTCGAAAAAGTAAGGGTGATACTTCATTCATTCATTCATTTTTATTTTGCCATTTATGTACTAACCGTTTTTTATGGTATTTGCAATTGGATCGTATTTGTCAGTAGTGTATGTACATAAAGTAAATAATATTGTAAATCTAAGAAGTAGATGTGTTGAACATAGAAAGAAACATTAATATTAAAAATAATAGTAAGAGTGTCTAGGAGACCCCAGGAAACCTTGGGACTTATATTGAAAGGGTCTCCCAATACCTGATATAATGGGGCAAAATAGGGCGGCAATGGCAAGAATGATATATTTGTTAACTGGTGTTTTACCGGCTGTTCAGAAATGTTCTATTACGGTTACGTTAATAGATTAGTGTTTGGTCAGATATTGTAAAAGATGCTTTTTGAATAAACTGATACTTGTTGATGCAAGATGGTAGAGAACTCCATAAAATACAAAAAATAGAGTTCTAAAGGACATATATCCCCCAGGCAGATCGCACCTTTGGCACTCGCAAACTTCACGCTTCACATGCACCCATAATGTTTTGGATTACATATTACTAATAAAACATTATGGGTGCATGTGAAGCGTGATCAACTGCTCTTAAATTCAAACAATACTGGCGGTCACTTTGGCCCAGATCATCTGTCAGTGGCGAAGCCAGTGCAGAGTTGGGAACTCGAGTGGGCATTTGAGGTTGTTGGAAACGTGTAATTGCCATATTTTTGGCAGAGTTCTTGCAACGCACCTGACCTCCAACATCCCCAAAGCTGGATGGTGGACGATGAGTGGAAGTGGGAGAAATTTGGCGCTGTTCTGAAGGCACTATTAAGAAATTTACTTGTATGCCTCGTGTTTTTGCTACTGAACGCAGCGACACATATTCTTGAACCAATTTGAACAGGTCTTCCTGTCACAATGTCCGAATTATGCAAATTGATTATATAGACATGTATATATTGTCTTGCAAAGTTCAGCTAATTTCCATAACAATTTACCAAATTACAATAACAATGTATCGTATAAAGTTGTGCAATGTTCTGCGGCAAAAACGTAGCATGTGAGGCCGCCATGGACAGGGACGTTAAGCCTCTCGACGTTCTATTGGGGGACTTAAAAGAACCCAGGCACTTGTGGATAAGGTGAGTTGGCTAATGCCGGTGTTGTGGTCTGTCACCTCCTCTCTAGAGGGCCATTCCATTTAATATCCACACACCCCTTATCGACGAGGTCAACTGTCCTTTTCACACCCCTTAGAAATTTAAAGAAAAATCGGGTGCCCCCTAAGAAATACCAATAAAATTCAGTCACCCCTCCCTAGAAATTTAACAAAAATTGGCCTGACCCCCTAAGAAATTGTCTGTCTCTTACAGTTGATTAAAGTCCAATTATAATATTTTTTGAAAATTAATTTAATTATTGCAAGCCAACGAGGTGGAATTGAAACACGAGACCAAATTCCCCGCAGTTTCAGAGTCGGTAACGCCTGGCACGGCAGTATTGTTGGCTAGATTCTAGAATACCCCGCCACATATTTATAATATATGAAACTCCTGCTACCGCGGTCCGTGGTCCGCAGTCATTTATATTCATCCACTCATCGACAAACTTAGATTTATGCTTATAAAAGTTGCACTGAGTGGAGTTCAATTATTTTTATTAAACTGCATCAAAACATTCCTCGTTCTATTCATCCACTCATCGACAAACTTGGATTTACGCGGTAGCAGTAGTTATACTTAAAATTTTAGAATTTATAATTATTTGACCACGGGACTGCGGACCGCGGTAGCAGTAGTTATAGTTATACAAATTGCGCGCGCTATAAAAAACCATGAAATCGGCCTCCTTCTCGCTGCTTTCAATAAATTACTGTAAGAAAAGACACAACAACAGACAGGTAGCAACATTAGCGACAAATTTTATTTAGAAAAGATGAAAACAACATGTGGGTTCCCTGTGCCTCGTCCGAGCATACACTGATAGTGATACAGGAATGAAGGATTAAATTGCACAAAATAACAAATCTAGAAAAGAATTACACATAGCTGGTCAGAACAAGAAGTCAGAAGAGCGTGCCAGCAACAGAACTGAGACTGAGTATTCCATTTCAGGTTATAAGACTGATTTTCAGGCAATACTTCTCTTGGAATCTAAGAACAGCCTCAGAAGAGCTCACCCCATGCAGCACGCGGCGAGGAAAGTGACCAGTGCTATATTTCGGGCGCCTGCATGCTACAGGATTTCCTGCGTTTTTATCTTACAATTCTCTACATTGTTATTGTAATTGCTTAGTAAGACTTACCTAATGTAACTCAGAACTGGAGAAGCGGCGACGACTGAAGAAAAAACTGCATTCCACCATACCTGTAATGCACCAGTCAATGTAATCCCCCGCCCCCTCCCAGGCCGGGCATAGGCGGGGACTTGGATTTTGAGCCTGGTAAAACTTGCTCAAGACTTCACCTACCGGGGAGAAAGATTTGGGGAATGCAAATATCAGTTTTATTACCTTAATTTGTTTGTGAAAAGCAGTCTTCTTGTACATCCTGTACATGGTGCGAATTAATGAATTTTTTCTGGCCTACAAATTTTCATTTTTGCTTGCCAAATTAAGAATGTTTCAATATATTAGGTTCTTTGATACTTCAAAGTTATAGGCTGTTAATTAAGTTCTTGTCCTACAACTCTCAAGTCTTGTCCTACTTTTCGTCATTTGTAGTCCCTTATAAATTCGCACACAGTTTGAAATTTAACATTTAAACAGTGTTAAATTTTCATATTTTCCCCCATTACCGGGGACCACTTGCTGTTAAAACTCCTGTCCCTCTAACCCCAGTGAAACTGAATGTAATAAAACGATTCTGATGACTTTATGGAGTTTTTATAGATCATATATTCTAAAGCACTTTTCCATGCACTTTACATACATAACTGTAGCTTTGTCATTTAGTCCATGAAATCTGGAAACTGTGTAGCCCTCAGGCTAGTGCAAACAGACATGATATGTAGTTTCTACAGGTGTATCTTAAGTATGATAACTCCAGCTACATGTAGGCCAGGGTGAGTGTAAATGATGCAAGAACAAGCACAGAATAAGTGCAAGCGCGAGAGCTCTAATTTCACTGCGAAAACAGCCTTGATCGATATAAGCACGGAAGCAAGCACAATAGCAAGGATCAAATGTTTCAATTTTCTTGTGTTGCTTCACATTTTTCTCGTGAAAACGTATTAAACATGAAGCATTAGCACAAGGAATATTTTGAAGACTGTTTTTGCTCAACCAATCAAAGCACTCGTTCTGGGTTCCTTTCAGATCATACCTTCAGAACAGGTCTGGAAACCTTCAGGGCCCGGTTGTTTGAGAGCCGATTAAACTAATCTACGATTAGTCCTAACTTTAGATTAGATTTCTTTACCACTGATGAATTATTTGATGCTGTGATAACTGTTGTTCAAACTATAGTAGCAAAGACACTTGACTAATCCATGATTTGTGGTCCAAATAAGTCTGTGGTAAACAGAATCCAATCGTGGGTTAAATTTTAATCCTGGATTAGCGCTAATCGGCTTCTGAACAACCGGGCCCAGAACAGGTCTGGTAACTAGCAATTCTTGTGCTTGTTTTATGGATCGTTTTCATGGGACGCATGTATTTCTTTTGTGACTGCGCTTGTGCTTGCACTTATTTCTGCGTTCGCTCTTGCGTCGCTTGTGAAAACAGGGCTTTACTGGCCTGACTGTCATACTTGTCAATTTGGCAAAGAACTTTTTCCTGAACGTGCACGCTTTGCACGTCTTGCTGGTCTTGCTGGTTTACCTAAAATCAGGAGATGGATTGATACATGTTTATTGTTCAACAGGATATCTCTTCTTTTACATCAACACAACATGTTTTACATTTAAATGTTGTTTTATATACAAGACGTGCAGCAAACTTGATTCACACTCTTTTTCAGGACATGCAGTTACTTTCCAGAATTTACCCTGGACACTCACTTTTCAAGCAATTTGCCCATGTGTGTGAATAGCACATGTACATCTATAACTACAATTTGTTCAAAATTTACATTGGGTATAATATATATCTGCAAACTCTCATGTATAAATGATTGTACTGTCAAGTTATGGTATCAACTGTTTGTACAATTCTATTTAATTTTGAAATTGTTTATGTTAAGCTACTGAGACAGAAAATTAATAGGAAACTGCACGCAAATATTAAACAATGCTTCATGCAGTCAAAGCAACATCCACTTCAACACCAGCAAACCCAAAACATGTTGCTTCAAGTTGCTTAAATTTTATGTTTAAGAAAGTGGAATTATTTTCACTAATATTAGGACTATAGATGACCATTCTAAAACAAAAAAATATACATAGGATCATGCACATTTTCAAGGATTTTCTGTCTTTGGAAATGGCAGAACATTTCCAGAACTGTACATTCCCCAAGAAAAATACATTAAGTATACATAATTTTGCTTTGCCGTACCTTTGCAATAAGGACAGAACCACTTGCCAGAAGGAATGGTGTCCTCTGTTAATCCAATGCAACTGTAATGAAACCACTGATTCTTACAGGAACTGTCATCACAAAGTATCATCTCATCATCATTGGCATCTCCACATGGACAAAACTGCTCTTGTACTTGTTGTCTCTCCCCTGAATACAATAAAATTAAAAAAAAAGTATTCTAATTTGTTGCGGAGAAAAATTATATAATTTTGATACCTAGTATATCATCCAGTGAACTTACGATTATACTTCCTTGTTTCCGCTGCTTTTATAGCACCAGCCTTGCGCCTTTCATCAACATCGGAGAGATGCTGCAACCATATCCTCACCTCCGACACTGGCAAGAGCAATTCTCGTGCAAGATCAGTGATTGCACCATCATCAATTTGTTGACCACTCTTTTTTTTACTAATGTGGTACTTCTTCACAACAACTGATGGGGGTTCTTTCATGCACTGACTGGAACCATGATTCATTACATGGTCAATGCTAGCCTCTGGGCCCATAAAGTGTCCAGCACAAAATGACAGACAATCTGAACACTGTCCTCCCCATGGTCTGGCTGGAACTGGAATGGGGAAGTAAGAGAGCGGAGGACCACCATCAAACCATGTCAAAGGCGTTTCAGGTCTACCCTTTTGGCACACTGGGTGGATGCAATTTGGATTATAGCAAGGTAAAAGCAGAAAAACATACTGCTCTGGCAAATCTTGAACCATATGGCTGTTTCTTAGATTCCAAATTTTACTGAAATATTCAAACTGTGAACTGTTCTGTTTCTTTAGCTCTTCCTTTGCTTTCTTTGAACCTTGTAGGAAGGTAATGAGGTTTGGTCTTCTGTCATGTAAGTACTGAGCATGTTCACCTCTTGCTCTTTTAAACAACTTGATTGTCGCTTCACCACAAGGTGCTCCATCGACACTGTCAATATAAACGTCAGTCGCCAGATCAAGGTTCTCAAACAATTTGGTTTCATCGAGTCCCTTTTCTTTATAATTGGAACCAGCGAGAGTGGAAGGAATGAACAAATTGCTGTGGGCGTGAGCCAAACAGCCGTTCATTAGTTCGACCCTATTAAGGAAACTTCCTCCGCTGTATCTAGCAGTAACACAAGTGCAGACCTTCTCTTCGGTTAAGTGAATCTCCGTCCACAGAAACTGCACTTCTTTCACGGATGGACGTTCATCTGATGCTCCATCTACACGAATACAATCAATGATTTTTTCACTTGATCTGAGGAAACCAAAGTCTGTACTAGATTTTATCATTCCAAAGTCAGCAGCATGTTGCGAAGGGTTTTTCTCAAAAACATAGTGTGGCTTTACCACACCAACACATTGCTCCATTGTTGTGTTTGTTCCCATGAACAGGTAAGACGATGTCTGCAGAACTGACGCGTATTTGTTCACATAGTCAGTCCGAGTAGTAAGTTCTTGCTCGTCCACTGAAAGGGACTTGTGTTGGCTATGGGTGTATGTTGTATCTAAACGAAAGCCTGCTTGGTCATCTCTGTTAAGGTTAATTTGATTCTTACCATCCTGCTGCACATGATCGAGTCCCTTGTACATGGAACAACTGTAATGCGCATCAATATTCAACTTTAGCTGAAAACCTTTTCTGGCTCTGCGGCATGTAACTTTCGCTATACCCTTGTACCTTTTGGAAGAAAGGCGTCGTTTATTACGCACAACACATAGCTCGACAATGGTACCATAGCCAATCTTTCTTTTGTACTTTTCTTCTAGATGCCGTTGTATAGATCGGAAGGATGCCTTTGGGCCAGTTTTTCTATTGCCATCAAATGTAGTTACTCCTGTGCGTCTCCATGCATCCGCACCAAATCTTTTACTCCTTACAAATTCTTCAATGTCCTTTCCTATGTTTGGGAACTCCTTCACAATCTTCGACACTCTGACAGGGAATTTTCGCTTTAGGAGACATTTCTTTGCTATTAGCTTTGCAGCTTTTCGCTTTGCCATTCTCTTAATAATTCCTCTCTGCTTTTTTATCATTTGTTTGCACTCTTCAGATCTCAAGCTTTTTATTGATTTCCACTCTTCCGGATCATCACTTTCCGAGTCTGTTAAGCCCAACCTTTCCATCATGGAAATTATTTCACTCTGTAAAAACGCCTGTCGTGATTGATTAATCAATTTCATTTCATCAGTTTCTAAATCCATAAAGGGCAGCTCCTGAGCAAAGTCAGTCAGTACCTGTTCTATAACATCACTTGTATATGCTTTCATGTACATCTGTAACTCGTATACTAATGCAAACCAATTCAGTTTACTTTCTCTTAACATCTGTAACAGAGTGGAATGATTTGGTGCATACACTTGACAAGTTCTATCTTTCTTTGACACAGCATCGTGTTCTACATCATGTATGCATGACTTCTGCTGTTGACTTGAGTTGTCAATTCCTGGGGTGACATTACAATTTGAAGAACCTGCGGGTTGTCTCTGTTCACTTTTGTTTACATCAAAGTCACACTCTTCTGTATCAGATGATTCGCTTTCTGAATTGCTAATCCAATCACAATCTGAGACTCCTTCATCTTCAGCGAAGTAATCACTTTCACTTTCGCTTTCACTCTCTATTTCTAAGCCTATTGAATGTAGAGCAACTTTTTCCTTTACAGCAGCTAACTGCATCACCTGCTTTCTGATCTCCAGTGCCTCATCCAATGCATTCCACACTTGTGTTTTGAGCGATGTACTATCATGTATTCCATACTTGTTTCTTGCACCTCTTGATGTTAATCCTTCAGATTCACAAACAACAAATTTAATGAGCTTTCTATCTGCCTCTGTTGAAGCAAGCTCACATAAGCCATGGAGAAGTTCTTTCGTCATAATTCCGCTGTTCTGCTTATTCTCTGGTACTACTTTTCGAATTAAATAAATCATCTGTGCATAGTCAACTCCATGCTTTTGTTCAACAACATATAACTTCTGATGTCCAGATCCAGTTTCACAAATATTGAAAACAACGACTGGAAGCTGCATCACACGCCGAGTAGCTTTTGGTGACTGATAAGTCACTTGAGGAAAGTATTTTCGAAAGACGCAAGGTAATTGTACAATCACATCTTCTAAAATGCTCTTGGCAACACCAACAAGTGAATGACACTCTTGACATGCAGTCATCACAGTGAGTCTCTTTACAGTACCTCTGGCGCGCATAAACAAACTCTTCTAAAGATAAATCATCAACAAGAGACTGGTAATAGCCACATTTCTTATAATCCTTCAAATCACTTAGCCTTCTTTTGCAATGCTTCGAGTACTTAAAGTATGTTTGATTATTGCTGTCTGGTGAAGGATTACAAGAGTCGTAAGTCATAAAAAAGAGTTTTTTTCCATGTTTTCTGCTGCTTCAAACAACTTTGTTGTTGTTGGTGGTGGTGTTGTTGTTGTTGATAATGATGATGATGGAAGCGTTTCTGCTGCTTGTATGTCGGAAACTTCTTCTAAGGCACATTCCTCTGCTTGCTGAGGCTGAAGTTTTAATCCGTCTTGCTTGATCATTTCTTCTTCTGCTTCTGCTTGGGGAATATATGGATCAGATATATCATAGGACTCTAGATCTCTTGCTTCCAGTGAAGAATCATCTGCAGTCTGCACCTCTGGGGTATCCTCTACATCAATACAAACTGACTGTTGAGGTTGGGTCACTTCTTCAACTGCTTTGGTACATGTTGAAGTGATGGAATCACAGAAGAAATTTGCAATCTTGGTCTTCTCCGGTTTTAATTCACCTTGCTTTACCTTGCTGCATGTACTGGTGCTTTGGGTTCTCCTCTTCTTCTGTTGTTTGGACTTTGCTTCTTTTTGCTTTAGCAGCTCAAGCTCATTATCCAACATGCGCTTTCGTTTTATCACAGGCTCCATGTCTTGTGTATAAACTCGGGCCTTGTCATCACAATTAACATTACGTGCCTTCTCTCTTGAACGCTTGAGGAGTTCCAATTCTATGTTCACTTCATCTAAGTCTTCTTGTATCTCGGTCATTCTCTTTTGTCGAAGGTTTGGAGTTACTTTTACTTTCTTCTGCTCCACATTCACTCGAGACCTTTTTTGTGAATTGATATCCATCAGCTTGAACTTTTTCTGTTGCTTTCAACCTAAGTTCATCTTTCTTTTTCATAAGGGTGGGGTTTGCTAAGGCAACTTCAAATGAAGCATCATTTACAGCTTTGCGATAGCTGTACAGAAAACAGCCAGGCTTGAGATTTGGATAAATCTGACTGTCACGCCTCACCTCATCAACATTGAGTGCCACATTCACCTTCTGGACACTTTCCTTCTCTATCTGCCAGAAATTGTAACAAATATATCATTAGTTTAGTCAAAATTATCTAAACTATGGAAGTATTGTAAATTTACTAACTACCCAATTATTTTCAAAGAAAATAACATTACTCATCAAGATCAGCACTACGTTTTCATACTTTAAATCAAACTATATTTAAAAATTGTTGAGCCAAGGTTGAGGCTTGTGCTTCACCTGTTTCTTTTATACAGACCAATCATCTTGCAAGTTAAGAGGCCTGGTGATAACTGGGGAAGGTGTGGCATTGCCAATAGGGAATTGCCATTTTGTCAAGGCAAAGCAATCAATCCATTATAACCACCCCAACTTTGCTTTCTTAACGACACCTTGTGAAAATCTTTGTTAAAAGTGACACAGATACTCTACTCTACTATAATTACTTCAATCCATCTCCAAAGCATAATAATCTTTCTTTAGCCAAGTGATTAAAAACAACAGGCAGTTTAAGTTTTCTATATCCATCGTATTGTACTGACATTTTACAGAGTATGTACATCTGAAAATCACCATTGAAGTTACACAAAATAAACAAAATAATAATAATAATTGTTGTTGTTGTTGTTGTTGTTAAGAAAATGAGAAGGAAAAAAAACTACCCCAAGGGGGAATCAAACCCATGACAGTCCCCTATAACATGGCAGGTGCTCTAACCAACTGAGCTACCAAGTTATTGTTATTATCATTATTACCGTTACTGTTATTTATCAGTTATATTATTAACATATTTCTTAGACTGATAGAGAACCGTACTGACCTCGATCGGCGCACCCAAAGTGAAGTTTGCATTTATGGTCTGCTGTTTCGACGTGCAGCTTAGGATGTTGCTACATTGTGCTGAAAGAGTTAAATGTTTCACAAAATGAGATTGTGATATAAAGTTCAGAAAAATGCAAAAATTTCACATTGTAAATAGGAAGTTTTTTAGATATTAACACTATTCATACTTGGGGGGGGGGGGGGCACAACGTGCCCGCTGCATGTTTAACCCCCTATATAAACTCACGAACCATTACAGGTACAACTTTATAATTTGGTGTGTTTTCCCCAAATTTATTTGGGAACAATTTGAAATGTATAGCACATGGTCATTAATTAGCATGTTGCCATGGCAACCAGTTTTGAGACACAGGTCTTGAAATTTTGTGTTGAAAATTTGTTCTGAAACATTTTCTCGCACATTTTTCTTTTGGTTTTACAAAAACAGATGAGCGAACTCCTTCTATTAACTTTTTGAACAATTAGAACCTAATTAAGACAAATATTGACGTTTTTGAAAAATCCAAGATGGCGGCCAAAAATCCAAAATGGTGACTTTATGACGTAATGTGACACCTCTAATTACCAAAAGATTTGTCTTGTCTTGCTTAATTAGTACGCCAAGGTTCGTTACCATATCATTTGTAGTTACAGAGGGGGAACACGCCCCCCACCCCCAGTCCCAGGAATGCCCAAAAAGCCCAGTCTGAATATGGTTAAGTACACATACATGTATATACTGATGGTTTTTTATGGCTTAACATAACAGAATTTATGGCTACAGCTGCAACAGAGGTAAGTGGTGTTATAACAGTGGAATTTCTCCATGCTGGTCTGTTATGCACATCACTTGAAATAGGTGTAGTATACATAGTAACAGGGAAAAGAAGCTCAAGATCTAATTTGGAAATGGATTATTAGCGCTTGTACCATAAAGAATACATTTTGTTAATTTACCTTTGGATGTAGATACACTTGATTGTATGACATCATTGGATTGGTTGGCACAAGAACTTGAAGATGCTGGAGTCAATTGTAGATCTTCACCATGTGGCACAAAAATAAAGACAGTACCGCCTTCACAAACACGGAACGCATCATTGTCGTCAATTTCTGTCCCATCTTGGAGAAAAACTTTGACACTCACATCTACAATTCCAAGTTTTGTTTTTCCTAAGAGAAAAGAAACATAGATGTCAGTATATAATGGTAAAGTGATACTTAATAATACTGAAAGGTTTTCACCAAAGCATCCCAGCATGGTGCACCACCCCACTATTCTTACCTCTGAGAAATCCTGAAACATTTTGTGATGTATTTTTTGTTGTTGTGCAAATATAATATCTCAATTTTCCACACCTCTCACATATTTTACTTTACAAGAATCCTACATATACATAAGTCACTGTCTGTTGTATCCTATGGGAACTTTACAATGCCTAGCTACTTTCTCTCATAAAATATTTAATGCCAAATTAAGTAATGATCCGGCAAAATAATTTGCTGAAGAAATTTCATTGGTAGACATATATTAATATATGAAGACATAAAAACATACAGTATTAAAGTTGGCTCTTTTATGTATGGAATTCTGTTGTCAAATTATTACATGCTAAGATGTATGGATATTAATTATAAAGTATGGTGCATGAACTGTGTAATTCCCCAAAACTCCATTTTCCAGGCTTATGTCAAATATTCTGAATTTGCACATTGTTTGTACATGTAACAATATTTGTCAATTTTTTCATAGTAACTTTTTCCTCCAAATTATCTATTAACAAATATATATTCAGTGTTCAGCTTGGAAATGCAAGGCTATGCAACTCCCCCCCCCCTCCACAACATGTCCCCATGTTTTTATCAATAAACTATCAAGGGACACTTGCATGAATTCATTACATGAGACTGTGAACATTTTGGCTTGATTTTGTTAAGTGTTCTTAAAATGGAAGATCTAGAGAAAAGGACATACTATTCAACAGACTGTAGTAATACCCTCCCACCAACCCCTGCCACCCCTCCAGCCCAGGTTTTGATAAGACAAAGAATGCATGCTGGAATGAAAGAATTGTGACTCAGAATACCAAAACATGAAAATACTGAATTATTGTTTAAGTCGAAGAAATAAAAGAAAGAGGCCTGAAATATTCCATATTAAATATCATCACATATTTTTGTCATAAGTCGGAATTTTAATTTTTTTGCAATGTATGTCTAATAAAATCTGGAGTTTATCAACTATTTGTCATTTTTTTCATCTTTGGAATCTTCGGTTTTTTTCTGTTTGTTTTGGTGGTTCCGAGTTTTAGTTTTCCAGGTCACAATTCCGGTATTCCACCATTCCGTCTTTTAACAATAATTATAGCTACATGTGTTTGCCCCACTCACATTCATGCATATTCAAGATGGTGGCTGCTGCTATGTTTCGAAAAGATATTTTACTGACCAAAATAAGAGTTCAATTCACGGGCAAATGAGACGCTCAAAGTTCTAACTATGTTCAAACGAAGCGGTTACATAAAATCCCGACTTTGTTTATAAGTAAATATTCTCTTCCATTCAAAATTTTATATGTAAACGGTAGCTTTCTGGAATCGCCCGGTCGAGCGCCGGACGATTTCATATGCAAAGTAAACGATAATCATATTCAAAACATAACCAAAATATCCATATCTCATAGAGCCTTTTGTTTTTATGCAATTTGGAACTAATCAAAAGACAAAAATATAAAGAAATTACAGGTCAATTCGACAATTGTCGGGTCAACGACAAAGATTCGAGTATTCTGAGGGTTGACACACACGGCCCGGAATCGAAATACTTTTAATATTTGCAATAGATTTAGAAAACAATGTGTTCAAATGTTATTAAAATACGCTTACCTTTACTCAAAAGAGTTTCAAAACAGTCACTGCTGACTGCTTTTCTCAAGGCACCTCGCCACACTTTGCAGAGCTTAGCAGGAGTAGACATTTTCTTTCCTTCCAACGATGAGCGATCGCACGTGGAGAGCAAATAATTTATGTCAAATTACCATGCGGCGCGAAAAATCGGCTGCGAATAACGAGGTGAATCC
>JAOBYG010541051.1:0-12747 GCA_025403545.1 Epizoanthus stellaris | reverse complement strand
AGAGAAAGGAGAGAAAGGAGAGAAAGGAGAGAAAGGAGAGAAAGGAGAGAAAGGAGAGAAAGGAGAGAAAGGAGAGAGAGGAGAGAGAGGAGAGAGAGGAGAGAGAGGAGAGAAAGGAGAGAAAGGAGAGAAGGGAGAGAAAAGAGAGAGGAGAAGAGAGGAAAGAAAGGAGAGAAAGGAGAGAGAGAAGAGAAAGAATGGAAAGGGAAAAAAGGGGAGGAAGGGGAAAAAGAGAGAAAAGAGAGAGGGGAAAAAAGCAGAAAAAGCAGGATAAGGAGAGAAAAGACATTATATAGTGGTCAATGATTTTCGTTCATGCATTCATATAAATCGCAAATGCCAGAGCTGGAGAGCTAGTGTGTTGAAACTTGCGACCAAAATGTGACCTGTATAAAGACTTGCTATTACACGTAGAATAGTTGTTTTCCAGGAATCATTATGACAGTTGACACCTGAGATTTGCATTTCGTCTCATTGAATAATCAATAGTTCCCGGAAATACCAGTTTCATAGCACAGTATTTCTCAGAAACTCTTAAGAAACAAAAGGAAAAAGTGTTCTTGATGTAGGAGTTACTGTAAATTTCCATTGAAAATTATGTGATATTAATCTGAATCACTTCAGTTTTCGTGCCAAGCGAGCAAGCCGTAGAGCAAGATGTTATTGGAAATAGAATTTAAATGTGCGTACGTGACGGACGTTTCAGGTTGAACGTCGAATGATCTTGCGTCTCGTAATACTGTGTGCTGAAGTGAATATTCTGGTCTGAAATATTTTATCTCAGTTCACAAATGATCAGTGAAATTGGGAAATCGGAGAAATATACTTCTTATCAGTAGCGAATTTCTAAAGGTAAGTTCTGTTCACATTAGTTGTGTTAGTCGCCCAGTTCTGTTTTCTGAAAATGGACACCCGTACGTTGAGTCATAATATTTGTTTCCATTTCTTAAAACTCTTTCTATAAAAGCACGTACAGGTTACTAGATTCCTGCTTCGGTGGATTCACCACTATTTCTTCTTGTATCTGAACAAATGTTGATCGACATCAAACTTTGAAGATCCATAGTCACATTCTAAATAAGACAGTAGTATAACAACATTATATTGCATACAACCACGGGAACCACGCATTTGCTTTGACAACAACCGCAAGTGAAAGGAAATTAAAGGAATATTGTAAATTACATATTAAATATTAGACATCTGTGTAAACGGGTTTCTCATCAAATCAATTTAAGATACGCTTTCTAATTTTACAGCCACAACTCAGCTTTTGTCTAACTCCAGAATGGAGAACTACGTATCCCCTGATCAACTCTAGAATAAAATAAGAATCGGAAAATGTGCGCTGTTGCGTTCAGGGTTTGTCGAATAATATATTCTCCTCTTTAGTTAGAAATTCTAATTGATGTTAAGCTGAGTTCTCTGTTGCTTTGATTGTGCACAATAACTTCTTCCTGAACAGCGATGGAACAGTGACGACCTGCATGTGTGATGGAAGCACTGTTGTGAAATGATCTAGTTTTGGTATGATGTACAAAACTAGTTACAAAGGTCACAAAGGAATACCGTCATCCCCACTTTTTTTCGGTTTCTCCTCGTTAGGTTCGCTGAAGTTGGGTTTGTCGTTTGGGGAAAAAAGAAAATGCCAAAAAGAAATCCAGCTTGAAACTTACTTATACGGGCCAATTCCGAGCTTACATTTATCAAAGTTTGGTGCCGGAATAACTGTACAGGTGATCTGACAAAACTAATACAAAGCGTCCGAACTGGTGACCAGGATAAACCTTGCTACGAGTCGTGTACTACATAAGGCAGCATTCACAAAAACTAATACTTTTTAAATGTCTGTCGCTAAATGATCCCAGAAAGTAGTGCTGCAATAATTAATTGGGCATGAAAGAAAAATAAAGATACATATTCATTAGCCTTCGTGTTTGTTTTAAACCGTCACAATGAGTTCCTAAATTAAATGTTATCCTCGGAAAGACAAATTAAAGAGTATTGACTATTGTACAAAAACAACTGTGAACGGTACTGTGCTGGTAATAATCAAAACATTCTTTGTAGCACTGATTTCTGGGATGGTTTGGAGGGAAAAATATACACTTTTTCGTTACTACAATTCTATTGGCTGTATAACTCGGTTTATTATATTTGAAGACTGCACTGTAGCTTTTGACATTTCTATATATAGATCCTTCTCAAGGCAACAGTGACAAACATGCCGGAGTTCTTTTGACCGAAACCAATTCGTAACTTTTATCGGTAGGTCCAACTTCTTCAATGTGATATTAAATGTAAGAAACAAAGAGAACCGAAATTTCATGGCATCAACAAAATGATAGAATGATAGAAATACGTACACACTTATCATTGAACGAATGGATGGATGAATCGATAGTCATAGTTCATTTATTACACTGACCAACAACATTTGAATGAATGAATAAAGAAATCATTGAATCAATCCGTCCATCCATTTATCTATCCATCCATCAAGTATGAACTCTGAAATGATGACTATAAATTTTTAAGTGCTGCGTAAAATGTGTGAATCGCAATGTCAGGCTAAACATGTTCAGTTAGTGATAATAGATTATGATTAGTTTAAAAATTCAGCTTATCTCTTCTTTCCAACTTAATTTACCATCTATTTAATTAAGAGACTGTAACTTTTGCAGGTATTCTCTGATTTCTAGATCGTTCTTAAAGGTAATGGAGACGAAATTGTAACATGGCAGAGTTCTATCAAAGTGAAGATTTTTCGTCGGTAGGTATATTTGTTATGGGGTGTGCGGTTTGGGTGTGTGTGTTTTGTATATCGATTTGTGAGTGCAATCATTATGTGTGAGAGTTGTAATGCATGCTGGATCCTTAGACATTACACACAAATATTACTGTAACCTTTTCAACACTCTGGATGATTCCGCGACAGTATCTCAACACAGAGATTTTGAAATTGTATGTTTGCGTTGGAATTGAGACAAACTTTGAATCTCTGTTATTCTAAAACTGTTGAGATTTATTATGAAATCAGCAGTAAAGATTTTAAAATCTGTTAACAACTTTATACAAACTGCTTACAAATTTCAAATCATAAGTCCACAATCCATTGTGCAAGTCTTTCGTTAGAAAATTATATCAGTTTAGCTGGAAAATTATTCCCAGTTTTACACAAAGAAAAGTAGTACGTTATTTCCCATTAAGAAGCATTAGCATATAACCATGGACAGATGCCGCGGTCTTACTCTCAATCTTACCTTCTGAGTCACAAACAAACCAGTTGGAGGATGAATTCAAGTTAACAGTGTCAAAATGAAGAGTGCGATCTGATCTGAAAGAAAGTGGAGACTTGTTACTTTCAGGTACTGTCATACCTACCACAACTCCCACATATAAGCCCTGGCTCCATACACTTTCAGGGCACTTTCCATTTGTCACGTCTGGCAAGTCTGAACAGTTCTTAAACGGAATGGGGCACCTTTCGAAACTGGTTCAGGCTACACTGGCCTTACTACTGTAGTAGAAATAATGTGCACTTCTGTTTGGGTGCGAAGGCTTATAGAAACCCTGGGCGCTGAACTGACTGACCACACCTGACAGATGGAAAATGCCCTAAGGTAGGGTTTATAACCACAAGGCTAAGAATGTTCCAAAATTAGTTAACAGAAAAGTTTGTAACAGAAAGAAAGCTTGTCAGTTCAACCTTTATGCATTATTGCATACAATAGTCCTTGTAGTTACTTGAACCATTATTTAGGAATAGCTGAAGTGTGACATTAAGTGGCATTTAGATTATATCAAACTTACTTTTCTCGTACCCCGACACACATCAAAGGGTACTCTAGCTCTGACTGTATCACAGGCTCAAACATTGGGACGGGGTTTGGAAGTTCCACATCAAATGTCTGTTGAGAGGCGTTAAATTAGACGAGTTTGTTCTCAAGAACCATGACAATAATCATGAATGATTGATAAAACCATTCTGACAGCCATAACCTGAATTCTATTGGTTCATGAACATAAAAGTTACAATGAATGAAATTACATCGAAAAATTATAGAAATGTTAGAATTCATAAATTTCTCTATGCAATAGAATAGAAGAATAAAAACCGGTGACGATTTACACTGCCGATAATGAAGGATTTTTAGTCTGTTAGTATTGCATCTTGGCATGGTGAAGGATTTATTGGTTCGTAGTGACCGTATACCCATGGTGGGTTCGGCTGTGTGACAAGAGTGTGTGCAATTTGTTGCTTGGCTACAATAGAAGAGCATGGCAATCTGCCTATAGGAGTTTATTCTCATTTTAGAAAAAAAGCATCTCACGTCTCGAAATGAGCGAGAATATGCACCAGGCTAATAAAAATTCTAACAAAAAGAGCAGTGAATATGTTAGACTGTATGAGTTACACGTGCATAAGCCGCACCTCTTTCTTCCAAAAACGTGCGGCTTATATGAAGTATTTACGGTAGTTTGATGTATCTCAAGATATGATTAGCAATGATTAGTATCACTTATCAGTGGCAAATGTCTAAGTAAACCATCCTCTGGACCACGGAATTAAACATACCTTAACTTTCATGAATTTCTCCAAAGGCTCATACCACTGCATCAGGATTATGCTCTTTGTCATCAACACACAAAGGAATACTTGGTTATTGTATGGATTATTTACTGAAACAAAGATAACGGAAACACCTTAGCATACATAATTGTTCTACCATGTTTAGCCATCATCAGCTGTCAACCACCACAGTTAGCCTTAGTTGGAAATGACAGCAACATCATTCTTGGAACGGATGATGGTTCAAAATGGTCGCAGAATAGCTGGTGGGGATACGATATGTGGTGTGGTCAAATGCAATGCAGTTGCACACTGTTTTAAATCTTTTACTCGTGGGATAGCATGGTGGGGAGGGGCGATTATCAAGTCATTTGTTATGCCAGGGAGATGAGAATGTGATGAAGACGCACTGGCATATATTAGTACTCTAATCTGGTTATGGTTGGCTCCTCTGTCCTTATAATTAAAAGCATGTTGCTTTTGCCTCAACCTCGATCCCAGGCAAGGGAAAAGTCCTGAGATCGAGGTTGCTTTTGCCTATGCGATAATTTCAACTGAGGTGGAGCAAAGCCAAGATGTTGGGCTTTGTGCTGAATATTAACAATTGGAGAATTTGTAGAAGACACTTTGGACTTTGAGGGATATACAACGATTGCGTCTCAATGAAATCACTAGGCTGCTGTAACAAGCACTTTTCCTGATCAGACCTAACCACTGGCCCACCTTCCTGGCTTAGCCCAACACTATAACACACACTTGCTTGATAATGCTTCAATTTAACGCGGCACTGAAGTAAAAGAAAAGGATGGTTGATAAATAAATCAAATCTCAGTTTTATGGATTAAGACTTATGTCAAGGGGTTATAATTTCATGGAAATGTTTTTGGGTGGACAGGGAAAGGGTTGATGACGTCATGATGACGTCTTTGCCATGAAGGTGAATGCTTAGGTGAAGTTTCAAGCATAAGCCCTAAGGTATTATTATTATTATAATTATTATTATTGTTGTTATTAAAATATTGTAATTGTTATTAAAAGGCATTTTCTGTTAAGTAAACATTGTGTCAACATTTTAATTAAGTGTCTTAGAGTTTTCCATGCATTTTAAGTGCCTATCAAGGACTTGCAAGTTCTTTTCAGGATGGTCCACTTACCAATGGAACATTTTGAACATCCCCTTGTCTCTCCTATTCTTTGTGAATATACAATGCCTCTGCAAAGAATTAATACTTTTCTTACTGACTGCTGTTGTGTGGAACACACGTTTTTGATTACCCAAGGATAGCTGCCCAAGGTTGGAAGTCAAAGGAAACATTTCTTCCCAAGGGTAAGTACAAGCTCATGTTGTCAAACGTGCATATGGTCTACAATATTATATGTAAGCAAGAAACTTTCCACCTCCAATTCAAACATATCCTACACCAAACTGTCTCTCATACAGCACACCAAATTAATGATAAGAGGAAATTCTTACCTTGCCATTGTCATTATTAACGTTTTGTCCTTTTCATGTAGCATTTGTAAATTTCGCATTATTACACAGGGAGGGGTACCTGTAATACATGAATTAATAGTGTTAACACTAAACTAGTTAAACTCGTCTGAACAAGAGAAAGAAAACATGTGAAGGACAAGTCAGTGCTGACATTCTACTGACCTCCTTCAAGAGTATCGACCTTCTTTCTTCGCTCGAATTCTTCCTGACTGTTTCTCACATTATCTGCTTGTTGAACTAGTATAAGGCGTCTCTGCCCTGTCTGTTGCTGCTCCTAAACTCTGGAACTCACTAGCAACTGAACTGTTAGCTTTAATATCAAATTCTTACTGTATTTCAAATGTGTGGGCTATGTGGATTCTGTGTGTAACATGTGTGTAGTGTGAGGGTCGTTGTGAATACTAGATCCTTAGCCATCCAACTAGTACCTATCAATTTGAGGATAATTACATTGTAATTATTCCAAACTTGGCCTAACTCAATAAAGAGCACCGATTTCCAACATGCTTTCTAGAGAGCCGAAATATGAAAGCAACTTCTGTATGAACACCACACATGCACATTCTAATCAGCACATGCACATTCTAATCTGATTAGAATGTGCATGTGTGGTGTCCATACAGAAGTTGCTTTCATACTTCGGCTCTCTAGGAAGCATGTATAAATCAGCATCCTAAAATGTTTATATTTATTTGCATAGTAATGAACTCTGTGTATGCTTTGGAACATTTTTATTGTGTCATGATGATTGCATTATATTAATTGTTGAATTATTAATTATATTAATTGTTGAATTAATCAATACATTTTTCAAGAATAAAACGAACTATTATAATACAATATAATAATAACAATAATAATTAGCAATTATTATTATTATTATAATAATTTATTGTGGATGAAACATTAGGTGGCACAATAAAATCACCAATGGAATGTGATGTACACTCTTTCTTGTCCCTTCTCTCAAGTTCCATCAAAATGTGAAAGACAAATCATTTTACTAAAGAACAGTTTATGCCAAGACTCTGAGGATGATGTAGAAAAGGGACAAAACAAAATAATGTGCAACGGTAATCTAGACTCACCTGACATGGACACCATAATGTTGTTTATTACTGAAAGCCATGTACACTTTCTGGAACAAATCTGGAAAAGGAAACAACATGTCTTACAATAATTATAGTACTTTAATAATTTTACTTGTATTGCTAGAAATATACAAACTAAGAATATTTTTCCTTTGTTGGGCAAAACAAAATTGGCGTACAGCAAAAATGATGGCGGTGCATTACTACAAAATGCTGGGAGTCAAATTTCAGACAACAAAATTATCAGTTTTCACTGACAGAAAAGTGTACTTGAGCATGGCAGACTGTCTAATTACTACTCCCCAAGTATACATGTAGGCCATGATAGGTCTTTCAGATATTCTGTATCTGCTCTGTGATTGAGTAGCAGAGCAGATTTTGCATGCCTATCAAACAGCAATGCATTCTAACTGTTGTCAAAGCTGCCATTGCGATCGCATTTAATTTCACTTGTATTGACAGTCACATCAGCACAAACCTCTCGCTTCACTGACTGGCTGCCAGTCACCCACACAACGTCTTTATTGCGTGATTGGCACAAATGCCATATGCATGTCATTGCTATTGCATTCACATTGATCAATCAATAGTCATACAAATTCCACTCTAACAATCTGTCATTTGTAATTAAGCCCTCTAAAGATCCTGCGTTTTAGCCTAGTCTCCACTTCACCCTGTATTTGAAGATGGGTGATCATTCTCAGGTCTGTCGAAATTGCAATCTGCATAGCCTGAAAAGGGGTTATCCGAAACAATTTTGCAGAACCTATTTTGGTTTACATAACCAGTTTATATTTGAAAGAAACAAGGTTATACTTGACCAGAAAAACAACACAATGGTTTGTAATTGTTGTAAAATTTATTGACTGACAGTTTAAAAATACAGTAACAATATCATGGCAGTCACGTAACATCAGGCTTTTCAAATAAACCTTTGTAAAGCAATATCAACCTGTAGAAGCCTGGCTTCCTGAAAACCAGGTCACAAGCTACATGATGTTAAATGGGTTATGCAAAAGCGAAATTGCATAACTGAAGCATGAACGAATATTGTCCGTGCAATTTGGACAGGCCTGATTCTGGCATGCTGTTCCACTTAACCACCTGGTGGGTCTCCTGCCAGTTTGACATTTTCTGTAACCTGCCACATCACCCAAGCATACTTCTACATTAATTACAATATCTATATTCTGTACCCCTATAGCAGAGAACTGAGATCAAAGCTTGCACTGCTTGTTTGGATACAAACCTGTTCCATCTCCATTTCATGTGCCGGGTCACTGTAATTAAGAGAGTAGATGCCCTCTTCAGCTCCTATTACAATGTTTTTGCCTGGAAAAGAAAGAAAACATTACATAACTTGTAAAGTACTGTTCTCCTGCTTCACAAAAGTAACATTCTTGAAAACGAAAATCATGGTAGAAGTTCAGCACTTATTTATTGTTCTAAAACAAAGAATTTCAAGGCATGGTTTGATGGTATTTACACAATAACATAAATGTCGTACTGTAACCTTCCAATAAGAAGCCCAGGGCTTCTTTTTATTCAAAATATTTTTTCTTGCGCTTATTTTTGAGGAAGTTTATTTTCAGGTTGAGTTATTATTGGAGAAGATTTTTCGTCTTGAAAATGGTTGTACTTTAAATACATTGCGGTATTGTACTAGTTAAGCCAATGGTCTTATTTTCGGGGAGGGGTAGGAGGCTTGTTTTCAGGAGATTACGGTATATTTTGTCATAATTATGGATGCAAGTATTTATCAATAACCACACCACTTATAGAACCAATAATTTTATACCACTCAAGCAAGTGACACACAAAAGATACCATACAATAAACTTTGAAAATAAACCTCCCTCCCCCCCAAAGAAGCCATGGGCTTATAGTTATACCGGTAATATAAAATATATGTACAACCTGTTTCAAGATGACAACCCCCCTACAATAATAGCCCCCCTGGAAATAAGCCTAAGAAAAAACCTTTTGAACAAAAATAAGCCTAGGGGTTATTCTCCAACTTTCATATTGTGGCACTGCTCCCAGATAGAGACCTGAAGATGCCTCAAAGCTGCTTGTTTGCTAAAAATATTAAAAAGCCTCTTGTTGTCAGCTATAAAACATAAAATTTATGAACATTACATGGTAGCTAATAGATATGGAAGCATCAGCCATAAGATATTGGTCTTGTTACTTAAAGTTAACAATACATATATCCTTGTCACTGTGCAATATCCTCTGTTTATTGCTATGATCTAAAGTATCCTCAACTTACTTTTTGTCTCCGGGTTGAACCAGTTAGCTGTACAGTTTATTTTTAAAGGACATTCATTAAAAATCTTCGAGAAGCAAGCAACCTAAAACAAAGATAACAATGTGCACAGTTAGTCTGGGGAAAGAAAAAAATATGTATATGCCTATGCCTGCGAAAATAGGTTTCAACCACACTAACAGTCCACTTTCAATATATTAAAATTCAGGCTGAAACAACAGACGTCACTACGAGGCTCTGGGGAATAAACCACAAACCCCACTGTTTACTCCCCAGAGCCTCATACTGATGAGGTTGAATTTTAATATAGCGAAATTGGGCTATTCCGTGGGATGAGATTGAAGTAACTTGCTTCATATTTGCCAGAAATAAATGATGTTGAATTGTTATTAACTTAAATTATCAGTTTAATTAACAATGTCTCAATAACATCAAGTGTTTCTAAGATGTACAGTCTAGCACAAAAACAAGTTAATCCAAACAAACCTGGTTATCTTTAATACATTCTTAGTTAAAAGTGCTTTCAATATAATTATATGGATCAAACATCTGAAGCGCACAACAAAGTTCAAGCTATAAAAGCTCTGCTAGCTGTAGTATTTCCCATGCGGGTGAGCCAGTATGGGTGGGACTCTGTTGAGACTCTGCTGTCGATTGGACCTACGTTTTCTAATGAGGGAGGCAGGGGGCGGCAGAGACGTAGGTTCCTAATTGTGCAAAATTAAAATTTTGTTTCACAGTGATCAATGTTAATCAAGAAGATAATTTGTCATATGGGACCAGTTTCTTTAACAACCTAAGGTCTTACTTATTTTTTGTATTAATAATGTAAAGATATATTGTTATATTTTGATAAACTGTGGGACTGAGAGTACTACCAAGGAAAACGTTACAAAAAGTACCTCACAGGGGTGGATGCAGGATTTTGAAAGGGGGGTCATCATAAGTGCAAGAGGATACAATTGTGAGTGCCGAAGATGTGAGTTTCTAGGGGAGTCCAGGGGCATACATGTCAGATGTCAAGAGAGCGAGACGATACATCCAGTTTGCCTCCGTTCTGTCTAGGTGAGTACACATTGTCTCGTAATTTATACAGGCTCTTGCTTACGATAGTTCGCAGCATTAAATTGATATTTAGCAGATCTTAAGGAAGTAACCAAAATAAGAGCTAAAAATTCAGCCTGTTTACGATCATTCCGATGTACTTGCTGAAAACTAAATAATTCCCATAAACTTCGATAGATCCAGAATTTTTTCATGATGCACAAATGATTTTATTTCTTCCGTTGAGACGAACTTGGTCATGTTATTAAAAGCACTACAAACAACTGTTAAATTGTACATTGCGAGTGAATCGCAGGTTATGCGCACTCGAAGGCCAATAATTATGCGTAAATTCTGTCGTGTATTTGGCGAGTTCCACTGACACGTGAAGCTCATTAAGCGCGAGTTACGCGTCTTGCACGCGCGAGTGATGGTAAAGTTACTCGACGACGGTTCTGTATAAATATAGCCTTGTAGGCCAATGGCTCATTTTCAGGGGGGGGGTTGTTTTTTAAAGTACTTTAATGCTTGGGCTTATTAGTGTGGGGAGAGGGGGCTTAATATATCAGAAGTTTACAGTACTTAAAAACTGGCAATAAACAACTTTGAACTTACGTTTAAACTGTCTAAACCATTTAATTTTGAGATATAAACTTTCCAACCAATACTGTAGGAACCTGAGTGTTCAGTAACTCCAATTTGAAAATTATCTTTGTTTTTGATACATTTGCACACATTCTGATTTTAAATCTGGAATATATACTGCATTTATACTGAAAAGTTACCAGATTGATAGAAGTACACTAGATATGTGATACTGCAACCATTGGCAGAATTAGCAACACATCTAGATATTAATAACTTTCTAAACCAAATACGAGGGTGTCTAAGTATAACAAAGTAATCTGTGCCATCATTCATCAGGCCGAAAATAATCTGTAGCATCAGGGCCCCTGAATCCAGCTTGGCCAGGTCTTTATGGGAAGAGACTTTGATATATCGGCTGGCATCGTCTTTCCTCAGGTAAATAGTGTCATAGTTGGACCATATATTAATATAGCATTACTCCCCTTTCTTTTTCACTGCAAGGCACCTTTGGAATAGGTCCTTCTAGTTGATCATGTTTATCTGTACGCATTCTGGCTACCTTCGGTTACCCGGTGATTCTATTCTATTCTACCAAATACAACCTACCCCTCAAACTTGAGGATTAATGGTTGGGGTCAGCAGTAACACGTTTTATAACAAAAAAAAGTTTACAGTTAAGCTACAGCTTTATGGTGTACAGTGGATATTCTCTTTTTAAAGGTTTCAAGTGAGCAGTTATCAAAGAAACAATTTGGTAGATTGTTCCATTGAGATACAGTTCTTGGAAAAAAAGAGAGGCGTTGGTGGGCAGTGGATATTGACAGCGGAATGAAGCTTTCGGGATGGGTATGTCGTGTTCGTCATATCGAACAAATGTGGTCATTAGGAAAGATAAACACCCGAGTTATTTCACAAGGTCTTTTGATTTACATCTTTACGGTAGCGCCCACAAGGGATGGAAACTATTTCGACTATGTGCGTGGATTGCTGGATAATAAGCCATATTCATATTTACGGCACACTCACTAATTCTGCCCCAAGCATTCGAACTGAAAACATGTGAATTTTCTCATCCATGAATTCCCTAAGCAGCAAAGACAGCAAACCTGAAAAGAGAAAATAAGTAGGAAATGCGTGTGAACGACGCTTGAGATTGAATTTGGTCGCTCGACATAACGTGTAAAACTTTAGTCTACGCATACCAACAGTGAGGGGAAAAATGTCAAAGGATTTCTGTTCACTTTGACCAATTGCAATCTAATCCTCGAACTTTGTACCAACAGTTCCAGCGAGTTGAAATAGACACTTCACAACATTCACTTGACTGCCTCATTGCGTCCTTTGTTACATCTTATTTTACGATTCAGTGACAGACCTTTGCATACTAGAAGAACTTACGTCCAAGTTTGTCTTTGCCAGGGATGGTGATTGTCGATACAATTTCTTAATTCCATAATTTCTGTTTATTCTAACAAGCCATAAAATCATGAAATTACTGTTTTGCGGTGGTGCTTAAATATTTAACAATAGAATTTGAGAAACGTTTTGAGATCATACATGAGATGAACACAATGTATGAGATCAAACATACACTCTTTCTTTTTTAGAAGAATATTGTTTTTCAGGCCCAGGCTGGATATTCTTATTTTTCTGCCGATTTTAGGCTGAAAATATTCTTGTGAATATT
>JAOBYG010539940.1:0-15117 GCA_025403545.1 Epizoanthus stellaris | reverse complement strand
CAGTGGACCAGCATCAGTCCCACAGGCGCACGATCAAGATGGAACAACTGATGATATCGATGCGGACGAAGATGTTTCCGACAAAGAGTCTGAGACAGAAACAACGGAGGAAGAGCCAGAGTATACTCCAGGGTCCGAGTCTGAGTGGGAGTGGGAAGAAGAAGAATCTACGGATGAAACAAAAAAGTAAGGCTGGAATGGGTATTGACATTTGTATATTAGATCATAATTCATACTACACATGTCCTCAAGCTCGATCATTATACCCATGGAACAGGCAAGATTTGTTTGGCGAATGAGGAACCTGGAAGAAGGTGCATATAAGACCAGAATGGTACATGTATAGTGTATGTTTTGGTCTTACGTTCATATTACATAATAGTTTTAGTCATGTTATACTGATATTTACATACAGGTTTTGTTAGGTGCTTATATTAATGCCCCCCACCACCCTTCAACATTACTGGACCTGCCACTGCAATTTATAGCAATGTCCAAACGTTTTTTTCTGTGGTATTGTTTGCAGTTTGGAGCGCGGAAGCAATCTACGGACAGAACCCAAATTTATTGTGTTCATTGGCCAGCTGCTGCTTCTGTTCCAATTCTGCCACTCCTGCAAAATGGAGAAACCATTGCTTGAAACTCGACAGGTTGGCACAGAAATTGTTGTAAAAAGTATTTGTAGCAACCCAAAGTGCCCCAAGAAAGAGAATACATGGCACAGTCAGCCAACAATGCCAGAATCAGGGATACCTGCAGGGAACTTCCTCCTGTGTATGGCAATTCTGCTTGGTGGTGGCTCGGCAACCAAAGTGTTCCAGATATTTAGACATATGGGTCTGGGTTGTGTGTCACTGAACACATACTTCAAGAATCAGAGGGTGAGTGTATTTATTATAAAATTGCCTCAAGTTAAGTACTCAGAAGCCACTCCCCATGTCGAATAATGAAATAAATTATTAACAGACTATATTCCAGCCAAAATTGTGATCAGGTTAATTTCTGTTCAACAGACCCGATTGTTCCCAACCATTTACATGTACTGGAAAAAGTACCAGACAGAAGTACTGGAGCAACTGAAGGCTGTTCGTGATGGAATAGTGATTGCAGGGGATGGACGACATGACAGCATGGGGCACAGTGCCAAGTATTGTGGTTACACCGTCTTCTGCTGCACTGTTCCAATGATTATTTATTTCTCTCTTGTGCAGGTACAATTATATAATAAATTGCATTATCACACATGTATAAAGTTATCATCCAGATGTGATTCTCCACCTATCAATATAAAGCCTATCAAGAGCGATTGAGGGTGGGGGCCCCCCCCCGGGGGGGGGGGGGTACTCCAATATACAAGCAATATACAATATACAAGCAACTCATCCATCCATCTTACCCATCTTTGTTTATTTATCCTACTATCCCAGACAGCGCCAGAATGTTACAACCCAAAAAATAACAGGCAAAATCTGCAACCTTAATAATACCAACACTGAAAATTTCAAACCCCAAAAAATCAGTTACACCTCCCCATCACTTTTATATCAGAGTACCCCCATGGGATGGTGGTAGGGGATCAAGGCGGGGCTTCCAGTTCTAACGAAATAACATTTGACATGCTTTTGCTACATATAGCGCTATAGCCTGTATCATTTTCCACTGTTTTTATTTTAGACTTAGTCAATATTTTGCTGTCCACAATGCATTTGACAATTATTTCATTGAGATAAAGCAGTGTAAATACATGTTACATGTGAGTCACTTATTTTACTTTTGTTTTTTTGCCTTTTCAGAGAAACCAAGCTGGAAGTAGCACAGCGATGGAATTTATGGGTTGGCAACAGAGCATGGAATTTCTGATTGGATATGGCATAGTGATAACAACATTCATCTCTGATCGCCACATCAAAATAGCATGCCACATGAAAAGTGCCTTTTCAAATATCATACATTATTTCGACATATGGCATTTGAAAAAAAGTAATTATTCTAGCTTATTGGTATAAAAATAATACATGGTTTCTTATCTATTATGTTTTTTGTGTAGACTTATTGCATAATTGTATACTTTAGTTCATAATTTTATATATCAATTGTTCTTTCAGTTTATTATAATTAGCCAAAATATAATTATAACTATCATTTATTTTCAGCATACATGTACATGCATGTATATATGTAGTATTAGTTGTAAATAATACTTTGACTTTTTTTATAATTTCCACAGAAGTACGAAAAGTATTGTCAAAAATTGCCAAAATTAAGGGATGCGAGGAGGTGCAAGAGTGGATCAAACCTTGCGAAAACCATCTATATTGGAGTGCCACATCCACATTTAGTGGGAACGGGTCACTAATCTTGGCAAAGTTTAAGTCGTTCCTTTTCCACATACTGAATGTGCACACCAACTTCAACAATCTGCTGTTCAACAAATGTGGGCATGGCGAGCTTGAACCAAGGAAATGGCTTGAGAGTGGTATATATATATCATGTTTGTAATAATATCACATACTGTATGTTTACACTGTTATGTACATGAACTGATCATGATGTGTTTACATACAAGATAAGACATGGCAAAATAAATCCATTTGCTTGCAAGTTATACAGTACATGTTTTGTAAAACCTTTATTTAGTTGTTGATCCAGAATATTCACATTGCTTACATGCACTGTACAAACTCATATGCAAATTAATAAATATTGATTGTAGCTGTATGCATGTCTTGCCATTGTTTTGATATTTTAGATTCAACTGCCTACGACAAAGTTGAGAAAGCTCTGACAAACAAACGTCTTGAGAATGGCATCCGGCATGCCTCACCACTTGAACAGACTAGTTGTCTTGAAGGGTTCCATTCAGTTCTCAATCACTTCGCTCCCAAAATGATAGCCTTCTCATACATTGGAATGTACTGCAGGTATATAATTACAATGTTTAAATTCATGAATTTAATTTCTTGTCTACAACTAATATTTACTATAACTCAACAGGTATTAGTTTGTTAGTTTATTGAATGTTAGAAGTGTGCTAGTGTTTACATATAGACTGAGTAAAGATCATTATTGACAGAAAACTATTTTTACATTTGCATTGCATATATTTAAAAATAATATTTCTCACTTCTGAAGGACTGGCATCTCCAATCAACCTTAGGTATTTATTGTGCACATATTTATTTCATGATAAAATATTATCAAATATTATCTCTCTGTTGTAGGCACATTCTAGCTGCAATTCATTTCAACAAAAATCTTGATCGGAACACCAAAATCAGGGAGTCGGATGGAGCTGAACGAGTTAGAGTTTCATACCCGAAAATATTCAAGAATGGAGAGGCCACTGTGAGGAATGTACGGGTCAGTCCAAACTTTGGTAAAAAATTATGCCAGTATTAGAAAAATATCTAGAGGAATGACAATTATTATGCACAGGAATCTCAAGACCTCAGTTGAAGACTGTTTCCAATATGCCATTCATTGTAATTGCTGTTACAAAATTGCAACAAGACTGAGTAGGTTCATATTTCAGGTGGGAGTTGCACTGTAGGATGGAGCGGGGGTACAGAAGCATGGCGTGCCACTCCATCAGTCAAGCTGCAGAATGTAAACATGTACATACGGTCCAAACCCTTGTGCAGTATAAAAATATTTAATGTTCAAATAAAATATTTACAGATTATGTGGAGGATATCTACCAAACATACGTAACATCCAGTCAAACAGATCTAAAAGACACTGCCAAAGTGCTCAAAGAGATGTCACCCGCCCCAATGAATTCAATGCTCAAGTCCAAACAACCAAGGGCCGATGCACTGAGAAAGAGACAAGAAAGGATCAAAATGGTGACAAAGGATGTTCCACCTACAACTCCAGGTATTATTCTCATTATTTTTAGTCCTGATCAGGACTGTACATTCAGTGTGTGTAGACCCAAACCAAGTTTATAGAAAATAGCCAAATGGGAGATAGGGTGTGGTATGTGTACATGTAAGCTTTACAGGGATGTGCTGCCCCTTATAAACACTGGGGATCAAACAGGTTATCAATTTTAATTTATCGCAAAAATTTAAATAAGCTTATCATAAACAGCTTGGGGTATGAAATAATGCAAATACCAGCTGGGTTAATTCTCAACATTTTATTTAATGTTCAGCCCTTTTTCTCACACTGAACACATGTCATAGCTAATTACCAAATTTGCCTGCAGTGATATTATTTGTGACATTGCAGGGAGACAGAAGTGGTCATCAGTATGAACTAGAAACTACATGTCAATTAAAAATACAATTTACTTCCAGTATCACAGGTTCCTGAAGAAACACCAGGAAAGCAACAGCGACCAGCTTGGCACAAAATTTGTAAAGAATGCAAGAACCCAATGCAAGGACATGCTCTAATTGAGGATTGCCCCAGAAATATAAGAATTCAAATAAAAACAAGAAGAATAGTGGAAATAAAAAAATAAAAATAGTGCAAATAAAAAAAGTACAAGCAAGGAAAAAAGAACACAAACAACCAAACGGGCTAGAAAGTAATTTAATTTGTAAACTATGCAATTCCATAAATGGACTGAAATGCATAAATATTGTTATATTTGTATAGTCGCTTTATTTCAAATATAGTTTCATTTTTCTAGTGAGTATCGATGACAATAAAGGACAATTTTTCAAATAATTTATGTAAACATGTATGTATTATAATAATATAATTTATTACTATTATAGTGTAATAAAATACAGGATGGGATGGGCAGAAAAATGAAAACTATCTCGTTTCAATGGTAAATACAAAACCAAGGGCCAACATGTACCAAAACAGCAGGTCTGTTTTTATAAAAAAAACTATGCCGAATAAAGTATAAGAAAATAGTGTTTATAGTAGCTACACAGGGCACAGCCTTGCAGGGGTTCGTACACCTCCTCGTATTCCTGCAATATCCTGAAATTTATTTTCTTTCCTGGAATTCTGTTCAGACTCCTGGAAAAATCTTCCAAAACTTCGATAACATTTTAGGGGAGAAATTGCGAAATATTCCTGGTAAACTCCTGGAAAGATTTAAGAAAACCCCTGGAAACTCCTGGATGTTCAAACTTGTGAACGTGTACGAACCCTGTTTATAAATATAATTATAAATAATATAATAGAGCGTACGTGTACGTGTTCATGTCTCTGGCATCTCAAATCCAGCATGTGCTTCGTCAGGTGTGCGTGGAAAAACAGTTCGTATTTGGGTATAAGCACATGCTGGCAGTGGAATTCTCTTCTTTCCCAGTGGCCCATAAACCATTCGCGTGAACTCACGATATGCGACGCTACGCAGGAACCTGTAAATAAATATTTCACGAGATATAAAAAGTGCTGTAAGATTTGTCGCCATGCTGCATTTCGGTCAAAATTATTATAGCCTAAACATTACAAAATAAACGTGTTGTTGCTTCATATGCATAGGTAAACTTCTATTTTGATTTTTTTTAACTTCTGTACAAAGACTATAAATATGTGCGTGCGTGCAGCAAGTTGCTGTGCGGATCAAATTACAAATAAAGATTTAAAAAAGCAAACTTCCCGGGAAAACTCGCCGTTCTTCTCCGTCAGTCTGTTGGTATCTCTTGCCTGACTTTGTTATATATTTGCCAGAAGCCAGTCTCAAACTCCACTTCTGCAGGCATACGGCATCAAATCCAGGATGCTGGGTGATGCATTGAAGAGTTTGATTTGGTTCCATATCAATAAATAAATAAATAATATCCGCGCGAACCAGGTCGCTTTCAAGAGATTCGACACACTCAACAATAGCACTCGCTGATATTTTGTAACTTCTCGAGTGAGCATTTTCCCCAGGTACACCTGCAAGAGAGACCAAGAGAGACGGACCATGTTCAGATCGATATAAAACTCGAACGAGACATTGGTAAAACGAAAGTGGTCCGACGATAAAAAGAGCTGAGTGAATGCCGTGACTCGCGTGTACAAACCTACCATTTGTTTACTTCTGTGGTCCCATTTAGTCTTTTTTGCAAGATTTGCTCCTGGTCTTCAACAACTTTCCTTCTCTTGTTGTAGTTCTCGAGCCATTTTGCATCGGCCAAGGGTTCGTCGCTATATGCTCTGGCCCCACACTGCCAAGAATCGTCATCAGAATTCAGAGTCAGACAGCGTCGTATCGACTCGATCATTGAGTCAATCAGTCAATGGCAATGGCCTTTTCCTCGAGGTCTTCGCCTGTTCGTCCTCGAACTCGAAAGAATTCTCTGAGACATCGGATTGCTCCGAGTCGCTGCCAACCTCTTCTTCAAATTTAGAGGACGACATAAATTCTTCAACAACGAAGCTTAGAAAAGTACAGTTTTTAGTATTGCAAAATCCCAGACTCGCGATCGAATGATCTCAGCGAAAATATAAATGAACCAAAACAGATGGATGTTGCGCAACGCCGTGAGTGACGTCATTATCCAGGCCCCCATTTTCCTCCAAATGCTCGGTCGTTGACAATTCGCGCGCGGCATTCAAAGGCAGATAAAAAATTGACAATACAGCCGATTTCAATAATTTTTGTTTTGTTCTTTTCGGTTATCCTAGAGGATTTCACAGACCAAAAATCTCAAAAGGGGTTAGTTGCACTTTAAAGAGATTATCGACTGAAAACCACTTTTCCCCAGATTAAAGTGATATAGCTCCCTAGTCTGAAAATCGACTTCTTTAGATTTCAAACTTTGTGCAGCAAGCTAATAAAATCGCCACTTTTGAATCGCCGTTTTATGAGCGGTTGCTAAGTTGTGACGTCATAACGTGGTAGGCAGATTGTTTTAAAGAACATTCAGGAGGTAGTTTGTTAAAGCTCACTAATTCACAGCTCACTTATTTTAATTGCTATACAAAGCCCTTGCAGTTGGAAATCTACAAAACTCGCCAACTATATCCCTTTAATCTGGGGTAAAACTGTTCCTAATTTATTATAAGTAAAAAGCAGAAAATGCCCCGATTTTTAAAGCAGTTTTCAGGACAATATTGGGGGTCCCATCATAATAAGAAATGTTTCCACTCTTCAAGAGATGCAAAATGAATGGTCATGTTATGGGTTCATGTCAACAGGTTCAAAATTAGATTTGGTTGGTATTTTCAGATCTTTGGTTGTAAGATATGATAACACCAAAAGCTTATAATCTTCAAGAGATGTAGCATGCATGCTCATGTTGTTGGTACTTGTCCACTGGTTGCAAATTTAGGTTTGGTGGGAATTTTCAACTATTCTGTTGTGCGAAATGAGCAACACCAGACAGTTCTACTTGGGTTTTTGTCAACTGGTACAAACGTTAGGCTCCGTGGTAATTTCAATTCTTCAGTTGTAAGAAATTAGTTTACAACACCAAATATTTCTACTTTTCAAGACATGTAAAATGAATGGTCATGTTATGGGTTTTGTCAACTGGTTCACAAGTTAGACTTGGTAGGAATTTAAACTCTGTAAGAAATGAGTTTACAATACCAAATATATTTACTCTTCGAGAGCGTTAATCAAACTTAATGGTCATGTTATGAGTTTTCGTTAATCAGGGTTCATACTCTTTGGGGCTTTTGAAATTCCATGACTTTCCATGACTTTTTCCACGACCTTTTACTATTTTCCATGACCTAGGTAATCTTCACCAATGTTGTTTGAAATTGTCAAAACCTCTTCTTGGTTTGAGATATTTTACTGCGCACTGGGGCAGTAACCAAATTCAACAAGGAAAACAAGTGGTACTTTGAGAAATACTGTAAATCATTTATATGTGTACTCAAAGTTCGACTTTTTATGCACAAAAACCCTAACTGATCAGACAAATACTTTTGTACACTGAAAGTTCTTCATTTTTCTTCATTCTTATCTAACACATTAATACTAGACATCATCTTACAATTCAGAGAAGACAGTTCTCATACCTTGCATAGCAAGACTCGAACTCTCCTGGCAGGTACTCAAAGTTCGACTTTTTATGCACAAAAACCCTACTGATCAGACAAATACTTTTGTACACTGAAAGTTCTTCATTTTCCATGACTTTCCATGATCCAAACTAAAATTCCAGGACTTTCCAGGCCTGGAAAATGAAATTCCAAAATTCCATGACTTTCCAGGTTTTCCATGACCGTACGAACCCTGTTAACTGATTCAAAATGTAGGGTTCGAGGGCATTTTTCAACTCTTCAGTTAGGTGTAACGAAATGAGTAACACCAAACACGCCTTGTCTTCAAGAGCTTTAAAACTTAATGGTCATGTTACGAGTTTTTGTTAACTGGTTCAAAAATTAGGCTTGGTGGGAATTTCAGCTCTTAGTTGTCACAAATGAGTAACATCAAACAGTTCTACTCTTCAAGAGATGTAAAACGAATTGTTATGTAATGAATTTGTCAACTGGTTCACACGTTGGGATATTCCTAGTTTTATCCAATTTACAAGTTCAAATACTGCAAAATACAGGACTATCACTTGAAATAATGAGTTTCTAAAATGTTCTTATTTAACACATCAATACTGGACATCATCTTACGATTCAGAGCAGACAGTTCTCATACCTTGCATAGCAACACGAGATATCATCCAACTCTCCTGGCAGGGATGATGGGTACAAGAAGCTGAGACTGGGGTCATGTGTGTATAGAGCAGCAGCACTGTGTCTGTTACGAGTCTTTTCTTCATCAGTAAGCCTGGAGTACAATGGCTCCATTGCAGCAAGCAATCGTTTCTGTGAAGGAACAATGTTTTATAGTAATGCGTAGGTACAAGAAGCTGAGACTGGGGTCACGTGTGTACAGAGCAGCAGCACTGTGTCTGTTACGAGTCTTTTCTTAATCAGTAAGCCTGGAGTACAATGGCTCCATTGCAGCAAGCAATCGTTTCAATACGAACAGAATAACGAAGGAATAAAGTGAAGCATCTCAAATTCTCACCTCATCTATAAATGGAATAAGAACTACTGCCTCCCAGTCCTGTTGCTTGCCATTCAGATCAGTCTTGAAGTCTACGGGATAATAATCGATGATGGGCGACTGCTCCATGATCATCAAATTCTGCAGCAAAAGAAAGCACAAAAAGAAAATGACTGTGATTGATCGACGAAAACTTGATATGGTATGTTTCTCGCCTTGAGGGTGGATGTTTGACAAGTATGCCAAATACTGTGAGTGATCAACTAACAGTTGATATGGTATGTTTCTCGCCGTGGGGGTGGATGTTTGGTGAGTAGACCAAAATAAATACTGAAATTGATCAATTAAAAGTTGATATGGTATGTTTTTCACTGAATGGGTGGATGTTTGGTGAGTAGACCAAATACTGGGATTGATCAACTAAAAGTTGATATGGTGTGATTTTAGCTGTGAGGGTGGATGTTTGGTGAGTAGGTCAAGTGCTGGGACTGGTCAACTAACAGTTGATATGGTATGTTTCTCGCCGTGAGGGTGTATATTGGTGATTAGGTCAAATACTGAAATTGATCAACTATAAGTTGTGGGATTGATCAACTAAAAGTTGATATGTTATGTTTTTCGCTGTGAGGGTGAAAGGTTTCAGCTGACGTTTAGAGCACTAGCCCTTCGTCAGAGCAAAAGTTGATATAAAGTTAATATAAGTTGAGTTGTTATGTTTTTTCACTGTGAGGCGGATGATTTTAGCTGAAGTTTTGAGTGCCAGCCCTTCTTCAGAGCAAAACAGCTGTCTTGCTCCACTATAGTGCTAATGCTCGAAACGTTAGCTAAAATATTCCACTTGCACAGCGAAAACATAACAAATCAATTCTTGGTTGATCAGTCTCGGTACTTGGTCTACTTGCCAACGTAGAAATACAGTTTTTTTTAAAAAACTAGTCGACCAGAGATGAAGAAAATGAGCTTAGAGAAAACTCCATTCACAGTAAATTTCATGCAGAGCCTTTGCACCACTAATGTACATGTACAAAACCCTTCCAAGCCCCAGTGATAATGAACGTCTACATGTAAGTTATCCTTACAATATTAATACAACGTTAGAAGAATGAAGAAGCAGATCATTAACAATTAAGGTATAGTTACAATAAAATACAAAGCTGTGCAGCTAGGTTAGGCAAATAAAGAAATTGATCAACAATTAATACATTATCCTTACTTGGACAACAGAGCGAGTTTCGCACGAGTGTCGAATAATCAAAAGCAACGATATTACATTAGATTAGGTTCAGCAGTACATTCAGCCAATGAGGTGGCTGCGGTAAAATAGCGGGAAAACGGCAGGCGTCACAAGGTTGTGGCGTCAAAATGCAGTGCACGCACGCACGTACTTGCTGTCTTGTAATGTCTTGTCATTACTCTGAAGCATGATTGGCTAAGAAACAAGTGTTATTGCTTCCTTTCGTGATTCGCTGGAAGTAAATTGATGAACCAATGGAACCACAAAGTAAAGACACTACAAAGACAAGACATGACTTTTTCGACACTCATGCGAAATCTGTTCTACCAAAACAAGGTTATGCAAAGAAACTGATCATCAACATCGATTTTCTCCTTCCAATATCAATGCAAGAACTAAGCTTTTCAGGTGAGAAGTTTTGTGATCATGCTCCATGGAATGGTTGCACTGTGGGCAATGGTGCCATAATACATATTAACAATAACGCTTTGTTTAGAAACAAACCTGGAACGGTTCTGGAAGTAGCTTTCTACTGGCTGCTGGTAAAACGGATAAAAGTTGCTCAAAAGGCATAAAAGGTCTCCCCATCTCATACTCTAACTTCATGTCGCTGAAATTTCTGATGTCTGTCATGTACGGAGCATAGTGGAATGGGTAATACCTGCAAACCGGCAGAACAAGCAAAGTTCAGTACAAAATGATAGATTTGTATCTGACCAACAATATACACGTGCACCGACTAGCTTATTTAATATGTACATGAAATGTTCATTAAAGAATATAACAGGAAACACCCATGTAATGCATTATAATGTATGTCATTACGACTCGTGCCATTTGTGTCACCTGCCAATCAAAGGCTGGTCCATGTAAGGTACATGTATAAGTGAATGAAGTTTATATCATAATCATCAGTCCTTTCCATGCCAATAGACACATAAGGCCTCCACAGTGCGACTGCAAACTGGCTCTATCTTGTGCCATCTTCTGGGCCTCTGCCCAAGACAATTTCGTTCTTGATACATACATGTGGTTCTGTTTCTACTGATCTTCTCCATGTCATGTCATTACATACATGAGGAACAAACACCAGTGTCATGACAGCTAAACTTTGGGAAATTACGTGTACATACATGTACACGGAGGTGCAGCCGGAACGGTATTCAACGTTTCAGAGAACATTCACTTATAAGAAGCCAAAAGGGTGTGATGCTTTATGGGATAATTTTAGTCTACATGCAGGATGTTTTGCAAGGATGTTGTCATTCACAAATTATGTTACACTTTGTGTAAATACTAGCAAATACAACTGCCGATTAAACCTGAGTAAAAGCCATTCTCACTAAATTTGACTTGCATTGTGATATAAGATAGCAGCAACAGAAACGTTTTTAAAATTTAGTGCTCTAAAATGCTGTTTTCTGTGTTTTTGAGACTCAAAAAAGCAAAAATCCAAGTTCCAAAGTTCTGAGCAGTTTCCAGAAACTGGTGTGAACCGAGCTGAATCTGCGCATGAGTGAAACTCGGGGAGTAAAGCACATCAAGTACTGAACAGCCTACACAGTTCCATATACATGTACATAAGGTCGTGACTGAACACAGGAACTGCGCACTCTTACCATCCCCATGACTGGACACCATTGAAGTAATAGTGAAGAATCCACTGAATTCCACTCACGTATTCCCGGGTCTGTTCAGCGAACACCTCCCTAAAAGATACAGAGGATGAACATTACATAGTGACAAGGAGATATCCACGGATTCTACCAAGTAGCAGCAACAATATCTTAGAAGTGAGACTTCTCGAGATAAAATCCATGTAATGTTATTTATATTATTTATATTATTTATATGGATTAGTCACATCAACTGGTGTCAAGGGCGATGGAACAGATCCTGTAGCCGCCAGACCACTAATTCAGGGTTCTTCCCTAATCTCAGTATAAATTGTAGGGACTTTTTATGGACTTTTCGTGGTATCTTTAAGCCCATTTTAAGGACCCATGCACCCAATTCCCAAACAAACTTATTCCCCCAAAAACTTGCGTTTATTAAGGAACTAAATGCCAGTTCTTTTACAGACGTCAGAAAAATAAAAGTTAAGGGCTTTTCATGAAGTTCGGAAAGTTTTCAGAAAGTTCATGGACTTTTGAGTACTTAAATTTCAGAAATAGAAATTTAAGGACTTTCATGGTTTTTGAGGACCCGTACGAACCTTGCTAATTGTTATCACAACTGCGACTTTTAACGCTTGTATTTCTTGACCTAAAACGTTACGTTGTGACCTAAACACATGACGGTTTTGGATGCATTTCCAGCAATCTCAGTGGAGCCAAGTTTCAATTTTTTTGGGCGAGAGCAAACTCCCACACCACCCAGCATATTTTGCTCGACCAATCCAAAAGTACCTTGACTGTGACCTTGTTTTCAACAAACAGAACATTTTCAGCAATCTTGCAATCTAACCCAGGACTCGAGGGATATATTTCTAAGGTATCTATATTATATGTAAAGTAAAAGAGCAACTTTCTTCAAAGTTTAACCACATATCTCCATACATACCCATCAACATTCTCATAGCCCATCTTCTCCTTGTAGTAATTATTCTTGTTGAGGTGAAACTCAATTTCAAACGTGTTTCCATCCTCCTCTTCAATTCCCATCGTTTCCATGTACTTCTCCAGTTCCTGCCTCCTGGCCGACCTCTTCCCAGGTAGGGCTCGCTGGGTTCTTCTGTCAAGTCCAAACTGTTCAAACCTACTGGTCATTGAGTCCAGGCTGCTGAACCTGTTCTGTAGTGCAACTGGGGAGTTGTGGAAGGAGTCCTGCTCCTGTAAAATAGCATGATTACAGTCAAGCACAGTAAACTGACAAAACACACAGATCGAGCAAGTGAACATCTGTCTTCTCTTATAACGCCAAATGTTGGATACAAATAATATTGTTAGATTGTTCAAATAGTACACATGTTGTGATTGGTCAAACAAACCAATCGATATTATTTGTTTCTGGAAACAAATACTCATGTCCCATAGCTGGATTGCTCCAAATTAGCGTTTATAATTACGATATAACAAAACCATTGTTGACTGACCAGAGTTCTTTGTGGAACATTAATCTTTGCTTACCCCTGGGAAGAAATGTTTTTTTCTAATGGACGGTTTGTGAGGTAGCTGTGATTTCCTATTTGGAGTTCCTTCTCCAGACTCAATGGCTGATCTGATTTCTAACCACTTTAAATCAACATAAATCTCTTCAAATTTGTCACGATCAAACTGCAAAAGAAATACATACATTGGTTACAATATATGCACATGTAATGTTGCAGGTGCTTATTTTATGTCATTATACATTGCAATAGCCCATTTCCGAGATACTCTCCAATTCCCGAGAACAAAAACGTCAAATCGAGTCTTGGTACCAAGTTTCCATACATTTGCTGTTATAGTTTTCGTACCCAGCCTCAATTTGACATTATTGTCCTCGGAAACTGGAACATATCTAAGTGCAAGCTGCAGCAATTCCAATTATTTCGTACAATTTTATCCAAGTGATCTGGCTGAGCAGCCGCGCCTCCTGACGTCACGAACATCTAATTATCCATCCCAGAAGGCAAATCGCGCACATTCTCGAATGATCCGCCATCATGCGCGAGCTGAATTTTCAGTTCGAGTTTTGAACTTTACCGATTTTCTTTTTGTTCATGGATAACAAATGGCCTCTGCTGAAATCTGGTCTCGTAAGTAGTGCTTCGAGTTGTGATGTGATTTTATTAAAAGTAACATTGAGTTAACTACGGAAATTATTCGACTCGGTTTTAATACAACATGGTGGTTGTTCATCGAATACCATGAACTGATAAAGCTTTTTTCATTTCATCGTTCATTTATTGCACATTAATGTTTTGTACGAGTACTGGAAGATTAATGAAATTAAATTTGATACTGAATGGCTTCTTGTTGGGTCGTGTTGTGTTGTTTTATTTTGGTCTTATTGTTTATGTTTAGCTATTGCAAGGTTTGCAGGTCAGGACGCTCTTTGCTAAATTACGAGATAACACCATATTTTAACTATTCGCTGTGCCAGTAAAATAAAATTCATCCAAAATCAATGCTTGTGATGTTCTGACAGTGTGCATGCAGGATATAATTTACTGATTTATTAAATGGAGAGAGCTGAAAGAGTCGAAGAGAACGCGCGAGTCCCTCAAATAAACATACAAAGATCAGCCATGAGTTAAGTAAATGCATCCAACTGCCAACATTTTAACTAACACACAAGTTGCAGGGTACTTGGTGCACTACCTGTTAGAATACCTGCCAAAATGTTCCAAAGAACCTGGAATAGATATGGCATCTCTTCAAAGGTAGAACAAAGCAAGTGCCTTCACACTCTCATTTCTGTAACAGTGCTTGTGTAATGTGTACATCATTGATGCTCCACTGTACCACATACATTGTAATGACAGGGAAGTTTGAGCAATTTTGGATACGAAGTTGCAACCCTGAACGCATACACATCTTGGAATAAATGTATTGGTTACAAACAAATGGGTATTCTAAAAAGTTAAAGAATTGACTGGGTATTTTTGTTGGGAATAAATAAAATATTGAGTTTAATGATATTCATTTTGCCTGGCATAGTATCTACAGTATTTATAGCTACAAAAAGTCCAGACTTATCCATCTTAATCTGGGAGTGTTTCCCCAAGGTCTGCCTCCTTTGGGTGAATATAGAAGTTGTTTGCTTATTCATCACCATATGAAGCAAACACATAGTGACAGATGGAAATATTTTATTCTCAAACTCATCATCAAGCAACAAAATCACAATATAGTAATGCACAACCTCGTCCCAGGGTCTTCTCGGTATTCAATATGGCCGTCGTCTGGAAGAAGACCCTGGCAAATATTGCTCTAAAACGGCTGCTGATTGGTCCATTCATACACCAATTTTGATTGGTTCAAGT
>JAOBYG010538829.1:0-15125 GCA_025403545.1 Epizoanthus stellaris | reverse complement strand
CTGGTGTTATGTGATCGTATTTCTGGGAACATGTTATCAAGCGTGCTGCGGAGTTCTGTACGGATTGAAGCTTTTTGAGTAAATATTTAGGAACGCCATATAAAAGAGAGTTACAATTGTCTAACTTGGATGAAATAAATGCATGAACAAGGATTTCCGTAGTCTTGGCTGATAGGAACTTCCTTATGCGGGAAATGTTCCGCAGATGATAGAATGCAGATTTGCATAAAAACTTTACTTGAGGCGACATAGACAGTGTGTTATCAAAAATGACACCAATGTTCCTGGCGGACTGCGAGGGATGGATGGTGTCCGTACCAAAGTGAAGCGGAGGCATCAATATCTGTGGGCTATGCTTTGAATGAAGAAAAAGGAATTCGGTTTTGTCCTTGTTGAGCTTGAGTTTATTGGAAATCATCCAAAGGTCGATATCTGATAGGCATTTCTCTAGTTTAGCCATGGTAGATTTCAGAGCCAGATCATTATTACAGAAGAAGGAAACGTATAACTGTGAGTCGTCGGCATAAAGATGGAAGCACATTTCGTGGAATCGAAGGATGTCGGCCAATGGTGAGGTATAGAGTAAATAAAGGATCGGTCCCAATACAGAGCCTTGAGGGACGCCGCATTGCAATGAATGAGTTTCAGATCGCTCATGATTGATGGAGACAAATTGCGAACGGTGAGATAAGTAGGAAGAAAACCATTTCAAAGCACTTCCATGGATTGCGAACTTTGAGTGCAGTCTTTCAAGTAGGATTTCATGGTCTACTGTATCAAAGGCGGCTGACAGATCTAGAAGCAGGAGAACAACGCAGCATCGATTATCCACGGCAAGTAATATATCATTCTGAACGCGAACGAGTGCAGTTTCACAACTATGGAAGCGTTTATAGGCAGATTGTAAAGGTTCATTAAGATGGTTAAGTTCTAGGTAATGATTAAGACGACCAGCAACTACTTTCTCGATAATCTTTGAGATAGCCTTGAGATTGGAAATGGGCCTGAAGTTGCCAAGCACCTCATGGTTGAGAGAAGACTTCTTGAGCAGTGGTGTTAACACAGCAGTTTTCAAGGAACAGGGTAGATACCCAGATGCAAGAGACAAATTAACAATTCTGCATATCACAGGTAGCAGCACATCTAGATGATTCACAAGCAGACTTGCAGGAAGAGGATCCAAACAGCACGATTTAGCAGCAACATGACGGGCAATTGTGGAAACTTCGTCAATAGTGGCATGAGACAGAGTATCTAATTTACAGCTTAGTGTAGGTGTATCCAGTGAACAAAAATAGTCAGGCACCGTGACGACTGGAAGTTCACTTCTGATGGTAGTTATTTTATCTTTAAAGAAGTTTACAAATTTATTGGCGAGATCAGTAGACGAAGAACAAGATGGCAGACTCTTTTCTGGTTTTCGATGGAGAAATCTATCAATAGATCGGAAGAGGGCACTGTTGTCCGAGCCAGCTTGTGTAACCAGATTGGAATAATAATTCATCTTAGCTTTGAAGACAAGATTTTTTACCAAGCAACACTGGTCAACATAAGCTTGCCGATCTACATGAAGATGGGAATGACGCCAACGTCTCTCAAGCTTGCGGCGAGTTTTCTTTTGGGCTCTTATATCGTCGGTGTACCAAGGGGCGTTTGGACGTTGAATGATGGTCTTGGTCTGCAAAGGAGCATGCTTCTCTACAATAGAAGACAGAATATTGTCATATTGGTTGCAAAGTTCAGCGAGATCAGACTCAGCTGAAAGGTGACAGAGTGTTGAGTCTGTAATGTCTTTGAGTAAATTGTCTTGATTTACGGCACGAAGCTTTCGATACGTGACAACGGTTCTTGGATTGGGTGGCTTGAAAATAGGAAGGTTGCAGTGAACTGCAAGGTGGTCAGAGATAACAGGATCGTGGATTAAAACATTTGTGACGGCCATTTCGTCTGATCGCGTGATGATGAGGTCCAAGACGTGATGACTGTTATGAGTTGGAATCGTGGTATTATGTACAGTAAGGTTGAAGTAATTTAGAAGATCTAGGAATTTATTAGCAGTAATGTCTGAAGCATCGTCCACATGAAAATTGAAGTCTCCGCATAAGAAAAGCTGACCTGTAGAAGAGACCAAGCGTTCAAGCAACGAAGTAAACTCATCGAAGAATAAAGCAGGAGTGAGGTTGTTTTTAGACGAGGGTGGTGGTCGATAAACAATAATAAATCGAGTCATAGATGAGCTCGTTGAGTGAAGCAGCAGTTCCATGACTTCAAAGGAATTGAAGGTGTTTATTTTCAATTGTTCAATTTTTAGAGCTTTCCTGTAGAGCAAAGCAAGGCCTCCACCAGTTCCATTAATCCGAGGAGAGTGAGAAATGGTATATCCATTTGGACAGATATCACGAATAAGAAATTCTGAAGATCCATTCGGCTTGAGCCATGTTTCAGTGATTGCCAGAATGTCTATATGTTTGTCAACAACGTAGTCTTTGATATGTAGAGTTTTATTGTTGATAGAACGAGCATTGAAGAGACAAAAGTTGAGCTTTGTTGTGGCAACTAAGGCAGTTTGAATAGGAAGTCGATTAACTTGCACAAGATTATTCAGATTACATCCAGAACCTTTAGCACGAGTTGAATACATATCACGATAGTTGATGACTGTCCCGATCTTGTAACGTCTACGAGACGACTTGACTGATTTTCCAGCTCGGACACGACGGGTTCTCAATAAACCTTCTCCTTTCAGAAGCTGGTAAACATCAGGGGAAAGAAAATATTTTGATTTGAGATTCAATAACTGTTGTCTTGAATAATTAACTCTGATGGCGGGAATATTTAAATCACTGTAGCGGTTGTCAAAATGGTTAGAGCGGCGGTCCAAGTTATCAGGGCCAGGATTGCCGTGAATGTCCATACAAACAGTGAGATCCATGCAGAATAAGGAACATGGAAGAGCCAGGCTTAGTGAACCATGCTTAGACACTTTGTAGATTGGAGTTGAAATCTTGAAGTTAGGTTGAATCATTCTACGCTTGAATTGATACCATGTAGTGAAGTAGAAGATTTGAGAATATTCTCGTTGTACAAGATGAAATCTCCAAGAGTCCTGGTGTTTTCCATAACAGAGCTGCTTATCCACATTCCCAAGCTTATGATCCTGATGACAAATGAGGGAAAGCAACAAGAAACTAAAAAGTATCGGGAACAGTAAATGCGAGCAGGCAGCCATGACGGCGCATACATTAATATCCACAAACCATTTGTTATCTGTACTAAAATTATATATTTTTTAGTTTATGTATTATGTAGTTATTCAGTTATGAGATGTAGCCTTTTACAGTAAATTAAGCATTTCTTTTCAAAAGTTACTGGTTTCTGTGATTGCATGGCAGTAAATAATATAGTAAGTAAATAATAAACAAATTGTTTGAGTTTTTGAAAGCTCATTTGTTTCTGCACAGCCTGAAAATTACTATGGTTAATTAATTATTGCTGTTGCAGCTAATAGAGTTGGAATCACGACTTCTTCATGTGCCAGAACCTGACCTCAGAAAAGTACGAAAGGTCCTTGATATGATGGACAAGCAGGTGACTTGAGTATTGTACATTTTTGTTACGGTCTTTCATTTTGATTTGGTACCCATCTCTTAGTATTTCTTTTTGTTTCTTTCAAGTGTTTACATATGTCAGGTGTATCTCTTTCTTAACGAAAGTGGCATTTTTTAAGTGTTTATCACTGTCAGATGTAGCTGTTCATAAAGAACAAAACTTGGTGTCAGAAGTGGAATTTTGTAAGTGTTTATATCTGACAGGTATAGTTCTTTAGAAGAACAAAACTTGGTGTCAGAAGTGGGATTTTTCAAGTGTTTATGTCTGCCAGGTGTAGCTCTTTATAAGGAACAAAACTTGGTATCAGAAGTGGGATTTTTCAAGTGTTTATGTCTGTCAGGTATAGCTCTTTGTCAAGAACAAAACTTGGTGTCAGAAGTGGGATTTGCCCCAATCATTTGACTTAATATAATTTAATTTTATGTTGTACGACAATATATAATATTATGTTATTTTGCACCAATGTTGGTATTTACAGCTCGGGCAATTCTGTTATCAGTAGAAACCCTTTACAGAACTTTAAGAATGTATTATGATACCACCAGTAGAACTTTAAAATATGCTTATAAAGTTGATAGTTCTAAAATTCTTAAATGCTAAATTGTTTAGATTATGGTTAAAGCTATTAAAACTACACAGCATAAGTCAGCACATAAGATGGAGGTAGATTTACACATAATTGCTTTAATTTTGAAGTAGACGTTGTTGGTAGCTATTTCAGTCAAGGAATTGATCTTGAAGCTGACTAAAATGACACTAATTTTTCATAGAGCACCGAAGGAGAAAGTGAGTCATTGTTTTTGGAGGAACACATGGAGCAAATTAACAGGTATTTGGCAGTTTTGATTACCAAGTTATTTATACGTGATACAATAGTGGCCTTGAATAGCAATAACCACACCAACCTCTAGCTTTGGCACCACAACTGTAAAATCCATCAATGGACAATTGAATAAAGTTATTTAAGTAATTGTTATTATTATATTACCATTACATTAATTTCATTCATTCTTTCATTCATTCAAGGCTTTGAATTGATTTATGACCAGTGAGGTATATAACAGGATGTTATAAAACGTTATTATGAGTGACTGTTCTATTGTATTATCAGTGTACAACAGTAAGAGTAAGAATGAGATACAACTTTTTTTGTATATTAATGTCGTGCTTTTGCAACAAAGGGAAAATAAGACCGAGAAGGAAGAAATAAATTTCCTTTCTTGGTCCTTTCTATTTTTGCTTTATTCCAAAGTGTTGGGTTTTGCTTTTATTAATAGCACCTAGTAATTATATCATGCAGTTCCACTATGTTTGCCACTTCCTTAGATGAAAGCTTGAATTTCTATGATGAGAGAAGGTAGCTTTATAATGAGGAGGGATTATTACCGGAAGTAATTTCGTACTGTAGACTGATGGTCCTATAACCGAGGGAGGCTTAACCACGGCTTAAGTAAATTTTGTTCGTAAATTGGCTTATTCTGCCTACGGGCAGTGCCTGTAAAGCTGCCTATTATGCTTGTAAATATGCTCAGACATAGCTATTATGTTCGCATTATGCTCGGTAAAAGACAGTTTAGCTTTATTAGCTCTGATTCACCGGATACTGAGCCCAGTTTTTAGTGTATGTGATTCTTTCTCGTGTCCCTAATAACAAATAATAACAAAACCAAGTAATGTCAAACACAAAAATACATCTTTTCCTTTTTCAGTAAGCCGCTACCTGTAATAATCTGTGGGTACTTGTTTTATAAACTTATTCATAGGGGACTCACGTGGAGTGGTGACTGGCATTTATTTCCTGGAGTTCAGCTTGTACAATTTGTCCGTTTAATACAGTTTTGTTATGGATTATGCTCAAATTCTGCTTGAAAATTGCATATTCTGCCGGCATAATGCCTGCTGCCACAATAGTGTTATTACTGGTTGGCGTACAAGGGGACTTACAAGCAGGAGGGAGGTTAACTGGCTAGACTATGGTTTATAGAACTTTAGTTTTATAGTATGTAAAGAGTTTCCTGAGACTGCTTTCAACAATGGTTTGAGAAAGCCCAACCACAAAATTGACTTCTTAGATGAAGGAAGACTTTGCAAGAATGAATCAATGATTAAAACCAGGAGTACATTATTAGGAGTGTACATCTGTATTGGGGTTGTGAGTGAACCTTTTTGCCTGTTTTTAGTAACACAGTGTAGAAAACTTTCGGCAAAAACCAACAACCAACAACCAACAACGCACAATTTGGTGTCTGATCTTCACTTAAAACATGGCAAGCAAGAGCTTTCTTGCGAAGGAAACGAAGCGATTCTGCTCATCTCCAGCAAACCAAAACAAAGCTTAGCTTCAATAAGTTTTGCTTCCTCGGCAGAAAACAGCCAAGATGAGAGTGCTTGTAGCTCTTGTTCGCTCATATCCTTTCATCTCTTGCTGGCGATGGTAGGACGCATCCAGGCGGAGGAAGCCGTCCCCGAAGCATTTGTGGGGTTTTCCTTCATCTTTCTTTGTGGCACTTGTCGAGGAGTAAATTCACAGGCAATACTTTCACTTGATGAAGTTATATCCTCACTAGCACTGTACTCACTGTCTGTATCAAGAACTGATTCCGAATCAGACTCACTGGCGGTATCCACCGTATTTGTTGACAGTGTTCCGGCTCATTTGCCGCGTAACGGTTGTTTTTCAGGACTGGGAGCCAGTGCGGGATGTGTTACTAAAAATAGATTCACTTGCAAAAAGCTTGACTCACAATTCTATTATGCGCTGGGGCAGGAGATGTACACTCCTAGTAATGTACTCCTGTTAAAACTAAAGGAAAAAAATTCCAGTTTGGTTTGCTGTGTCTTATTCAGATCATGCACACTGTGTACACACAAATTGGCACCAAGAAAGAATTTGAGATTGTTTTATTGAAAGTGAAATTTTTCTTTGGTAAGAACTGACAGAAACGTGTATCAGACAAACTTGATTCGTGTTACAGGCGGCTCATTGTTGTGAAATTAGTCATTTCCAGATGTTGCATATTTGACTTGTAATGACTTATTTTCTGTGTAGGTGTTTTAGTAAACCAACAATGGAAGAAATTGTGGCTGCACTGAAAGATGATGGATCAGAATGGAGTTTGAAGCAAGTAGAGGTACAGTGTACAAAGGGGCCAAATGACCCACAGTTCAAGAAGATGTGATGTGCGAGAAGGACCACACAATTTTGGAAGTACCAATCTCAGAAATATCTTTCCATTCCAGACTTTTAGCGCTGATTATTTAAACGAAGTTTAGACAGCATTTAAGAATGTCGTTGTCTAAACGAGGTTTAAACTGAGAAAACTGGTTATTTAAAGACGTGTCTAGACGACGTCCTAACACAGACAAAGAATAATAGAAAGTTATACTTGCCCATGTGTAGGTTTAGACATTGTTTAATAATCTTTATGTGTGAAGGAATTTTGAAATGGACTGAGCACATTGAGATAGAGGCTTTTACGGGAACACCGTCACGCCAATGGACGTCATTATGACTAATTAGACTGCTTAGGGACATGTTAAACTCTCTTGAAGAGTATGGAACAGAACAGTTTTGAAAGCATTTTCATTTGAGAAAGGATTCAATTCGGTACTCGTCTCACAAACATACTGCAAACAGATCTTGAACATCAAATGAGGAGAGGACTTCCTCTAACATCTATGCAATATGTGCTATGCAACTGCACCACTCGCATTTCTTTACATGTACAGTTTTGGCAAATCCACTTGGACCTGCTTCATATTCATCAGCAATACCCTGAGTTCCGATTCTTCCTCGAGTACCGGAATTCTATTGTCTTAGGGTTAGTTATGGTTGGGTGACTCTATACTGTAGTCACACTGGAACCCATGTTGGGGCTCTTCCTCAGGTACCAGAATTATATTGTCTTAGGGTTAGTTATGGTTGGGTGACTCTATATATTTCTCTGTTATTTTCGAGTGTGATGAATGAGTCCTCTACACGAGGAAAGAACCCTCATTTCAGGAGGAGTTTTCGACAGCATCATCAAACTCTTTTGCCGGAGGATTCATTGATGCCGGCATCACACATGCAACAAGTTTACAAACTTAATTTGGAGAAACGGGAGCTTTTCCTCTACCAATTGTCTTTTACTTGCAACGGTGTCCATCAGACTCTTTCTTTGCTTGAGATTTGTGTCTTTTCCAGCATGCCTGAATCAAATTTAAATCCGGCTTTGTTCCACTCGTTCCATTACATTGTAAACTTACTTAAAGTCTCCTCTCATGTCTTCGCCTTCTTGCAAGACTCTTGTTATCATATCCCTTATTTTCTACATCTGAGTTATTTTTTCTTGCAAAAAAATATCACCTTTGCTAGAATTTGTAGTCCTCGCAGATTTCGAAGCCATATTTCGTGCAACATTCGCTTTCTATATCTAGGAATTATGCACGTGCAAATTGCTGACCTGACAATATGTTAACTAATTAGACATTATTTAGCCAATGTCCCCGGAACCCAAGGTTCGTTCCTGTTCTAATTCTGCGTTTTAGTCTTCGTTTAGCCATTGTTTACCGAGGCAACGTTTAAATCAGGGATCAACTATAACTGATGGTTAACTTAGACCTTGTTTAAATATTCGGCCCTTAATGTCCCAAAGTGCAAATTTATTTTGTCTTGATTCGTGTTGTGCTGTGCTGTGCAGTGCAGTGCTGTGCTGTGCTGTGCTGTGCTGTGCTGTGCTGTGCTGTGCTGTGCTGTGCTGTGCTGTGCTTGTGCTGTGTTGTGTTGTGTTGTGTTTTTCTCTGTTTTGTCGTACTTAACTATCTTAATTGCTGACTACTATCTTGAATTTCCTTGCAGACTCTCAACAAAATGGTAAGTCAGTATTATGTCGTACATCCTGACGGACAGCTAGTGCACATCTGGTGCCATCCTTGGAGACCCTGTTTGTCTTGATACTGTATCCTGTATACTGTAACCTGAAAATATCATAATTCTCGGAGTGAACGTTTCCGACTGGCGACAATATTAGGTGGAATTTATATATTTTTATTAAAGTGCCGAGATGCACTGTCACTATCATTATCACCACCACTAGAAAACGGCTGTAACGTTTTCTAAAGTTTTAATATATCGAAGTTTCTTAAATATGCAGGAAACGAAACACTTGTTGGATAGTAGTCATTAGTTATGGGAAACTATATTTTGATTGCATGAGTACTGGTTTGCAAAACTACTAGGAAGTTATTTAGAGATGATTACTGTTTACGTTATTAGAACCATTCTACAGTCAGTGGTCATTATTTATCAATCGACCTTTCTCCTTATCGGTGTACAAATTCAAAATTTAAAAGTGTACGTGGAAATGTTACTCAGAGCAATGGCGGTGTTACAGTGCAAATACGCGAACATTTAAATGTTATTTAGTACATGTAGAACAAATCAATTTGGTGCCAATGGTACCCAACCTCTAGTCAATTCTCCTCTAAAGTCAACCCAAGAGTGAGTAGCTAGTGAGAATGGGGCTAAAGGTAAAAAATGTGCACTGTAACTTGCTGTAGCAACTATGTCGGCTGTAAGAACGATATGGATGAATAGATGATAGGGAATGATAGGGAATGATAGGGAACTAGATATCTTGAATTACCTGCAAAGAAGGTTAAAGTACTTGTCTGATGATAAGACAGGTCGAGCCCTATTTGTAACCGCCATTCTGGTGTCCGGTTTTACTGCTCCATGTGAAGTCCACCAATCCCAGACGTTCCAATTAACTTGAAGCTCACTGATTGGTCGATATTTTTATAACATTCATAAGGTCCCTCCCCTTATGGTGAGGATGGAGCTCTAAGCTCAGTCGTATTTATATCTAATCTCAAATTTTAGTAGTTTTCATATCTTTGTGTTTCCATTTTGTTTCATGTTTTGATATCTTCGTTCTGTTACCTTATCCTTTAATGTTTTGTCAATTCGGGGTACCTATACTACTGATGTATGATTGAGCTAGAGCTATTGATCAAACCCCATGCAGTCACACAAATTCTTTAATGGGGCACTGAAGTACTGAGAGCAGTTTCCATCTACATCTTTAATACACTTTACACCTCTCAACTTTCCCAGTTTACTAATTTATAGGACAGTTTTGTCCATTATTCAACTCATTTTATGTTATTTTGAACTTTGACCTTGTGTAAATGTGGGTAACTTTTTAAGCACATCTTAACTTGACTCAAATTTGCAGTCTCCAACTTCCATGAAAGTCACACTTAAACAGATTCAAGAAGGCGGCAAACTCAACTTCGCTGACTGTTTTAAGATGGAATATCGACTCAGCCAAAGATTTATGGTAAGACCCATTTTCATCCAGTAGAGAAAAGTCGAAGGTCTACCAAATAATATTATTAAGTTTTTCTTCTGATTCTGTTGGAAGTTTTATTTTGTGATAAAATGAAAATTAGAGTAATCTCTTAAAGGTTACAGGTACCTTTTCAACAAACATTTATACAATTGATAACATTACTGTTGAGTTCACAAGAAATTACTTTAGTTACTGTTTCTTCTTGCAAAGTACACACAAAAAAGAGCAGAAAACGTTTGCGAGTTTCCATCATGTTATGATAACACGAGTACACGTTTGGAAGAACAAGAACTGAATAACTGTTGAAATAATATTATAATATTATAAAAACAGAGGAAACTTTTTTTATTTTCTCTATACAATAAACGCAGCCATTGCATACAAAACGAAGACCGTATTTTCAAACCAATTTTTAAAGTATATGTTATATCTTGTTTATATTGTAGAATAATTTCTTATAAGTACTTCTTTCTTTTTCTGCAGGAGGACAAGGATTTCTATGAAGGAATTAGGGCTGGTAGGTTATATTCATATCCAAGACTACAAGAGAGATTTAAGCCCGCCACACCTGACATGAGCCGATTTTCTGTGGGGAGTCTGCCGATTTTTTTATCGGAGTCAAATTTGTCGGGCTGCAAGCTTGCCACACACGAGCCAATTTTTTGTCTGGAATCTACCGATTTTTTGTCGCGGACGGAATATCGGCTCGTGTGGGGTAGTTCCCGACAAGCCACGACAAAATCAGAGTAATATTTGTAGTAGGCTGCAGCAAGCTCTGCTCCCGACAATTTGATGGGGACTGCCACACACGAGCCGACAATGTCCGTGAACTGTACTGCCATCATTCAAAGATACTTTTATGGATTTTGAGTAAGACTAGTTCTGATTGTAATGTAACATGAATGGGCATACAACCAAGCTAAACTGTTGTCATGTAACGAGTGTGTGATTCTAAAAGTCCATTACAAAGTCATGGCAATATGTTTACTTTATAATTCGCCTCTCCAGAAACAAGTCCCGTCTACCCAAACGATCCCAAAAAGATTCCATCGAATGGTTTGCATCAAGATTGTATTAATTAGCAAACTGTTGTTTTGGTACCGTACAATTTCGTGCGTCTAATACCGTGTTCAGACTATAGACAGGAAACATGGTTATGACAAACATGTTTAACATAAAGAACTTTCTCTGGTCACGAGTTGCTACATTTTCACAGGCTTCAGAATATCTAATTAATAATATATAACCAAAGCAAGTAGCTAATTCAAGTTTTGAGTCAGTCTGGACAATTCGAATACCAAATTTTTTTTCAAGCATGATTAGTATAAACATGTTTAGAGTCTAGTCTGAACACGGTATAAGAAACAATGCAGTTAGGAAATACATTATCTAAATCAAATCACAACTTGTACATGCAAATGATTCTGTGTTATTCTTGTGTGCCGATTTAGCACTTGTAGCGAAGCTTTCTGGAATGATTTGAGTAGCCGGGCCCAGTCCTTTTCTCGTATACAGTCATATTTTATTCATGACGCTGAGTTCGCATAGTATCATGGGTAGTTCTAGTTTCCATAGGAAACGGCAAAGTTGTAAAACACGGAAACAATTAGAACTTCAACTTACGCGCCATGTTCTCCCCGAGGCTATGGATCTACCCATTATGCATAGGGAACTCGGCAATGTAATGAAGTCTATTGCTAATCAAGCTAAATATGGTGTTAATGTACTCTTCTTTATTTATATTCAAGTTTTAGTTGACAAGGACAACAGTCCACAATGGAATCCTGGTAGTATCGAGGGTGTATCACCAGAGAAAGTCAATTTGTATTTTGAATCACTTGGAGAGAGAGATCTCATTTTATGAAGCACAACCCTGAATGACAAGATGAGATGGGAGCTAATATGCAGTTGTACTCGTGAGGGCCTTATCCAATTAAATGCAGGAAATCATTCAAATGGACAAGAAATAAATAGCAATACTTGCGGACAAATTTTGTTTGCGGGAATGGCTTGTGACGTTTGACGTTTCTTATCAGATATGCGTCGACAGCATAAGATAAGAACAGTAAACTTGCATGTGGTTCAAGGAATTGTGCAACTTACTGAAGATGAAAATAAAGACTATTGGGGCACTATGGAATTAAGGCAAGGAGGTTGTGCAACGACCTGCAACAGATTGCATCATGAGAAAGATATGTTGAATATACCGTTAAATCACCAATCATCTTTAAACCGAGATTGTTACAGGCCGTCTATATTTATGTATTTTTTGAAAGATAACTTTAATCAGAACTGTCTTTACTAAGAAGATAACCCTTTCTCCTAAATTTATGAAATCGACATCGTAAGAGTGGCATTCCACGTGCTATTGCCTAGTTGCCATATACTGCCGAGAGGAAAGAAACATATTTTTATTTATAGTTACTTAAAATATTATACTCGTGTTTAGAAAGAGTAACGTGGGCCGTCTATCTTGAAAGAATCTGGTAACCCAGAAATATTGCTCTTGCTAAGCACGAGTAATGTGCACCTTTTACCTCGATAGAATCTGACTACCCAGGAATGTCATTCTTGCTAATCGCGGGTAGTGTGGACCCCCTGTCTAGGAACAATCTGTCGCTCAAAATAGCCAAGATGTCACTTGCCAAATGTGAGTAAGGTGGCCTTTTATCTTGAAAGAGTGCTAACCCAGGAATTTGCTAAAACGTTGGTAATATGCACCTTTTACTATACCCAGGAATGTCTTTCTTGCTAATCACGGGTAACTTGGACCCCCTGTTTAGAAAGAAACAGGTAGCTCTGAAAATCACTTTTGCCAAAGGTAGGTAACTCCAAAATGGCCCTGTTGCTAATCACGGGTAACGTGACCTTTTATCTTGAAATAATCTGTTAACCTAGGAATTTGGTAAATGTGGGTATATAACGTGGATACTTTTTCTTGAAAGAATCCCAATTCCAACTCCCAACTTTGTGCCATTTTACCAACATTTTAACTTCTTAAAATATAAACAGCGTTACCACCAGTTTTGCAGAAGTGTCCTAAATCTTTATTAGATGAGTTGAAGAAGGAAAGGGGAGTGGGTTAAAGTTTGTAAACTGTATGGTTCGTGAACAGACCAGTCATTTACCGATTTAGGGAATACTGGGTCAGGCAACTCATTTGCTGGATTCATCATATCTTTGCAACTCTGTACAAGTTTTGTGGCAAAATTCACCCTCGTGAAAGTCACATGCTGTGGTTCAAGTGGCACATCGCCAGTTCCCCCATGTACCAATTGTGAGCTTCCCACCCTTAACTGAACACCAACTGATCCAAGGACATTTCAAGGACAGTTTCCCATAAATTCAAGGACCCGGGGCTGGAAAGAAAGATTTGACGGCAACATGACGTCACCTGAGCATGAGGGGCATAATTCCTAGCGGGACAGTATACGAGTTTCCCTAATCTCCCTCCCGTTTGAGAGGGGGCGAGTGTCCTTCCCTGGAAACTAGAGTAGTTTGAGATGTCAAATGGTGTTGTTTCCTGCAATTTCAACACAAACAAAGTTTATTTTTGTATAATTAATTCAAGTACGTCTGTCAATTTTCAAGGACTTTAAAGGCTTTGAATATAACTCTAGTTGAGGCGGACACCCTCGGGACGAGCGCAAATTGCCCATCTTAACGAGGTGACCGTCGTAATGGAAGATGATGTAATCTAAGTTATCCAACACGGCCAGGGAGTTCTAAAGTAACTTTATAAAGTTCAATAGAAGTAAGTAGTAATAACTGGATCTGTTCTACATACACTTCAGTGTTGTACTGTGTAGAGCTACGACTCGCGAGGCAACGTTTTGGTACCAGAGATATTTATTTTTCGTTGTGAGCTTCGTGGCGAGTTTACTACCCACTTACATTTTGCCTTGCACATGGTTTTATACCAAGTCGAATGACGTCATGCTAGTTGTACCGCATTGGCTACTGCCACTCTAATGTATGATCAGAATGTGTAAACGTCAATCATGGACACGCCCAGAACAGTTTTCATATGAAAGAGAAAAGAGACAATTATAATTTTCAGGCCAAAGGAAACCTGTTATCATGAGGAACATTTTCATCTAATAAAATCTTCCAATTCCTGAAAAACTTACGTGAACTAGGGAACAACTCGTTCGCCAAGATCGACATATGATCACAGGACGTTCAAGGATTAAAATTTAGGAGTTGTAACATAAGAAAAATGTTGACCCAGAATTTGGGACAATAAAAGGTAGTCCATTCATCAAACCTGAGACTTGAATGAAACCTATGATCGGAAACCCTGGACCTAACCCATGGAAAGATTTCGCACGAAACGGTCTTTCTCTGATTTTGTACTATTTTTAGTTTTAAGTTTCCTGAAATTATTGAAAACTGCCGAAACTAGATTCGTGCCAGTAGATGTAAAAGATAGACAGACAAGATCTGATGCCAGGTATATTCATTACTGTCTCGTGTCTGGTTTCCCTTTCTCTACTTACCAACATTTTACTCAAAATAAAATGAATAATATATTTTTCTCATAATACTAATTTATTTAATTAGTAATTCAGTTACAAAATTGGATCATAACAACTGTACCGTTCGGAATATTATCGGAGTTACACTCCGAAAGTTAAGACTTTAGTACCTCGAGGCGGTAGAGCCTTTCATTTAGCTGCTCCAAAACTGTCGAACAGTTTGCCACCCTTTATGAGACAGATTGACTCACTGCGAACTTTTAAAAGTGCTCTCGAAACACATCTTTTAAAATTAGCTTTCAATTTATAGTTTAGATTTTTAACACATCTTTTTAAATTAGCTTTCAATTTATAGTTTAGCCGATTTTTAACACATCTTTTTAAATTAGCTTGGAGTTTTCAAGTCTTAAAGTTTTGTGATGCGCGTGTGAACATATCTACATGTAACACGCGCAATATAAATGTAATTTATCATTATTGTTATTATTAACTGTTGTACGTATACTTCAAAGCACCAGGAAGTTTATCAACATTTAGTACTTGAAGAATCAAGAACAGAGAGATTTTTCGATTTTTTAAAATAACAGTTGATTCCATTATTCAGTACATTGCAATAAGAAACTTTGTTATATGGCCGAGTAATTTCGCGCGCTATGATTGGCCAATTTGAGGTCCGTAACTTACGGTACGGACTGCTATTGGC
>JAOBYG010537718.1:0-15128 GCA_025403545.1 Epizoanthus stellaris | reverse complement strand
GCAGCTATTGTATTGGAGGAAATCGACAATCATCGACTTGCACTTGGGAGGGTTTAAGCACATGTTATTTCTGATGGCAAAATTTTGGGTGTCGTCAACAACAAAATTCATCATAGATGGGGAGTTTCTAGGTATGACTTCTAAAGCAGATAAGTCGTCAACAAATTTCGCACGCGGGCCCCAACTAGCTAAAAGGTCGTTGACCATCACGGCAAACAGTATAGGACCCAGTTTGGTTCCTTGTGGTATTCCGCCACGTAAGACTTTCGAAGATGAGCATACATTACCAATACGGGTAAACTGGGATCTGCCTTGTAAAAAGGATGCCACCCACCTTAACAGGCAGTTTTTAATGCTAATGTAATATATGTATATGCTAATGTAATTATTCACCTCAGTGTCGGTGAAAGCCTGGTCTATTCACCTCTACTTCGGTGAATAATTACTCATTATCCACCTCCTAGGAAGTGGATAATGCATTTCGTGCAAAACTGACAATGTTGCTGGGTTTGAATGTTTGAAATTCAAGGCAATACACTTCCAGAGAATACATAAAAGCAATGGAGTTTGGTCTCATAGTAGTCAAGGTAAAGAAACTACTTGAAAGCAGACAAGACACATGTACTGACTAATAACAACTGTTGTTTACAGTGCAGATGCAGTTACCGTGAGCTGGTTTTCGTTGTGGTGGCCTAAAAAAGCTAACTCACTTGAAATTGGTAGACTAGTTTGTAAATAAAACTGAATTAAGCTGGTACAGCTGAAATTTTATGTTTCTGCAAGAAATAAAGCAAACCTTACCTATACAAATCTGCCGATCGATGCATTTTAATAGAGAAACAGAACAATCCATATATTAAACTGTTTCCATAATCATTTGTTGTGTCTTGAGTTCAAATCTTCCAAGACATTTCCAAGAAAACTTTCCATTGAAAACCCCCCAATCTAATTACACAGTGTCATCGACATCTTGTACAATGTACATCTGTGGCAAATATTATGCAAATGGCGGTGCTCATGTAGACTTGAATGTCAGGAATTGCTCCTTTAGTTTCACTTCCACTAAACATTGTTTGTTTAACATTATGCATTTGTTTATTAATAATGTTTAACAAAAGGGATCTTATCCCATAACAGCCTTTTTATAAACATGCTTCATACAGTATATACATTACATGTATGTATGTACCTGTATATAATACATGTATACACATGTACATGTATACACATGATTCACTGTATATATATAATTATATATAGTAATATGTAAAACATTGCTGCATACCTTCATCAGATGTTACTGAGGAGTCAGTTAAATGTGTCTGTTGCTGCTGTTGCTGTTTGTAATTACTAACATCATCAAAAATATCATCTGGCAAGTTAAATTCGGTCTCTTCATTTGGAAAAGGTAAGCTCTCAAGGTCATCCTACAAAAACAACAGATTCCCAATAATTAATGCAGAAGGCTAAAAAAAAGATAATTTCTATCGCGTGAGTTTCTGACAGTAGAGTTATTCCAGTATGAAATGTTTTATGATTACCCTGACAAGTTTGTAAAATGTTCAATCTATTATTTGTTACATGTACACTCATTCTCATAGCAAGCAATTGACTCATAATCAACTTCTGTGTTATTGTACCATTTTCAGTGTGTGTCTGTAAATGAACAGGACTCTGACTAATGTAGAATACACTGCATACAATTATTGATGTTGATGCAGTAAAGAACTGTAATATTTTGTGTGTATTGGTAGCATATATGTCAGTGGCGTGTTGGACTATCAAGACCAGGCAGTCCAATTATTACACTGTATTCATCATTGCTTGAATTTCATCTGATTCTGAACTATTTGCTTCACAAAGTTATTTACACCATATGAAACCAGTGAAGTACAAGCTACTGCACTGCCTACAGTAACAGCAATATATTCTCCAGTGAAAGAGCATAAATTTGTAAATATGTCTCTTTCTGAAGTAATCACTTTCCACAAAATTAATTCTTTTCTATACATGTCACATACATATGTATAACGGAGCTGGAACAAACTGAAGAATTGCACACATTTTAGGAATCCTATTAATGATCAGTTACTGTTTTAATATTTATTATTCTCAGGAATGTTTTGTTTGTCTATCTGTACAATTCACATCTGTATCAACATTCCATCGAGATTCAATTCATTCATAATTATAGCTGTTTGACAAACATTTTAACTCAGGAAGTGTCAGCACTAGTTTTTTCATCTTTCACCTTTTCTGGTAATAAAATATTCCTCACAAAACGATGTCACAAAATTAATAAATAGAAAATATCTCCAAAGTTTCCCCGAAAACCCTACCCTCATTCCCAGTCATCCTACTCACATAGTTCACTGGCCACCAAAATGGAAGATGCAAAAGGCCCAGAGGTAACTGCGGTGCCCCAAAATAATGTACTCCACAGTTGACTGGGTTATTCATATGATGACCCCACATGAAATCTTCATGTCTGATAGAATATGTAGACTTCTCTCAGTTTGCTAAATGTCATCATAAACTTTAGGACATAGTCTTAACAATTAAGAGCGGAATTCTTAGGCATTGTTTTTCAATGCTAATTAGTGCACAATATATCATAGTGGAGTGACTATTCAAGAAACATTTTTACTCAGTCAAACTGTTGTTCAATAATAGACTTAGCTCGGGATTTATTTTTTACCATCGTTCCTGTGTCTGGTTTCACTGCACCTTGATAACTTAACCAATCATATTATGTTTCAATTAACTTGAAGCTCATTGATTGGTCGATAATTTTAGAACTGCCCTAAGGCCCCTCCTTTTATCATGAGACATGCACTTTAATAACATATATATCAAATCTGAGTGATTGTGTTAACAGTCTTTCAGTTACTGAATCTTATGTTTGGTGCTTTAAGTTGTTGTGTTTAATATATGCACACTTGATTTGCAAAATTCAACAACTTGCATTTATTTTACTTTTTTATATTAAATATTTTCTTCACATAATTTTTATATAGTTTTTAGCAAATAGTGTGCATGCAAACATTTTATACATTTGAATCAATAGAATAATGCTTGGGAAAACATAATTTATGTGATGAGTTGCGGCACAATTTTCTTCCTGTTTCTGCAATGACAGATATTGTTTGATTATGTTATGATTACCAGTAAACAAAAAATTAAAATCTACAAACATTTTATTCAATAATACTTTTTATTTGAAGAAAATCAGATAAAAACTAAGAGCACTACATAAGAATAAAGCAGTATACTTGTTTGCGGATTTAAAACTACTGAGCCACCTTAACAGCAGTTCAAAGGGAATAGATTTTGTGTCATGATTTACTGAAAGCAGTGTTAGTAGTAAAGATGTTTTTTAAATCTGCTTTCAGATATTGAGTGTAAAATTCTAATTGGGAAGTTTTGACCGGTGCCTGGATAAATTATGCTAATTTACGCGAATTTATGGATGTTTTTGCACATACATATGCATATAAATTATCATACATTTTCTGGAAATTTTACTCATATCTGAAAGCAGATTTCAAAAACATAAAAAATTATATGAGTTATTAGATTTTTTCTTAGTTTTTGAGAGTTCCAATTGTTTATTGCTCAATGATTGACAGCTGCCAAACTATGTCAAAATAGATCAGGCCAATTGTCAAATGAATCTGGTGGATCCTCCAAACAAATTCCATTTGGTTTGAACTTCTTAGATGAACTCATTATCAGGTAAATTACCAAAAAATAATGAACAAATTACATTTTGAATTTCCTCCAAACAGTCACATGACCCTATTGGACCAATCAGAATGCCCGACATGGCCCAAAAGTTAATTTTCAAATGCTCATATCTCTTGATTGATTAAAGATATTGACCTGAAATTTGGAATATGGACATTTGAGAACACACTGCTTTGCCTCAGATTTCACCTGTACCTACCACCTTAGCTATTGCACAACATACATATACCTGTAGGTGTTACAAATGGAATAAGTTATAATTATTTGAATGTACAATTGTCTTCTGATATTAGTACATGTAGGACTTTTTAACAAAAGCTACCACATTTAAAGGGCCTTTAGCCTCTAATTGTCAAAGGAGTAACAAGCTAGTTGCTGGCCATTATTCCAACATGTATACATGTATCTAAGGGTGCATTTGATTGACTATATTCCAGAATAGGAATACATGGAATAACAACCTAGATCCATTCGATTGACCAGTAATAAACAGATTAGTATGAATTCCAAGTATTCTGCTCCTCATACAGTAGCAGAATACTCAGAATATTCTGGATTAATGATGTCATTAGTGTAGCATTGCCGGACAATGCTGTTTTCGCAGCAATGCTTGAAGTCATACAATAACTGAAATAAGAAGCTACAGAGCCTGACAAACGGAATGGCAATGACATGTACGTCTATTGATATCACAATACAAAGCACACCAAGAGCTGTTCAGAAGCTGTTCAATGCACTTAAGCAGGTTTTGTACTAAGGTGATTTTTTACTTCTTTTCATTGACCAGGTGCAGTATTGCTAACATGCAAATTAAAGTTGCAAGGAGAAAAAAATATTTGACCAATTACGAAGTATTGTTTATTGGTGACAAGCTAGTTACTGCTGATTTCATCAGTTCCATTTTCGGAATAATCGTTTGTTTGGGGTGTAGGAAATCAAGTTATGCCAAAATATTCTAGAGCATATTTTTATTCTGGAATACAGTCAATCAAATGCACCCAAAGACAAGTCATTGTATCCAGGAACACAATTTGTTTGCTTTGGATGCAATTTAAATAGATACTCAATGGATCCAAATCAGCACATAATATCAGGAAAGACCTTGCAAACTTATGCCATATTGTTGATTTGTTGAAAGAAACTGTTCACATATATATATTATCTCAAAACATTTCAGAGAAAATTTCTAGCAACATATATTTGTACTCAGTTTTTAAAATATGAAATCTATCTTTAAAATTATACATAATAATTTAAATATTATACGTGTTTGCCTGGTACATGTACACTGTACACATATATGGTTACATTTTACAAATGAACAAAACCCCAATATTTACATGTAATTCATAAAATACTAACATTCATGAAATGCCAAACTCTACCGAGGCCCTGTTTGGGTATTTCCGACCTTAACAACATGGCATTCAAACAGCGACATGAAGGAATTGAAATGACGACAAACAACAAGACTACTGCCATGAAATTGCAACCGTGACAGAAATACAGTATAACTAAGAAAAGGGCAGCGAATTTCATGTTTTTATAATAATTATTCAACAGTGATTTGGTGGTATTTGGCAAGATGAGAATGTGTTTTACAATTTAGAAAAATAGTTTAAACCTTTAAATGCTGTCCAATTGCTTTACAACTCAGTAAACATTATTGACCACTCTTTTACAGCATTACATTGTCCCTCCTCTGACCACATTCTGCTTTGTAGCTCATGCTCTCAACATATATGGCACATGTTGGTAAGAAACTGTCAGCTTACTGATCAGTGAAGCTTCCTGACGACTCAGATCCCTTTGGATAATTAGCCTTTTATGGCAACAGTTTGTACATTTAGTCCAGCGGATACCTAAGTGTCAATTTAGAAGCAAATTGTGCACTTCATGATAAAAGCACAAAACTTGGCACGTTAATACTAGACATCATGGGGAACGTTTTAAAGATTGGAGGCAATCTGGATATGACCCCTGTCAGCCAGGGAGGAGGGGGGGGGGGGCATGTTTCAAAATGACTACCAGCCAGATTCTTTGTTATGAGAATATGGAGAAAAATCACTCGATATAATGTTAAATGTCATTTTAATGTTATCCATTTATTGGTATTAAACCCAAATATTAAAAAAATGACATCAAAATTTAGTTTGAAATATTTTTGAGACATCTAGGAGTCATTTTAAGGTCAAAATTATGCAAATTAAAATTACTAATGAATTTGTTTACATTTATTTACTATGTACTGTTTTTTTATCTCTTAACTTTGGAAACATCTCAAAACGTACTTGAAGACTGCTTTAAAGTAGGCCTACAGTACAAGAATGGACCGCAAGAACGTTAAGGGATTTTCCCAAGTAAATGGCTGACATCACCCAGCAACTGAATGACATGAAGTCACTGCCAGTGCTATTTCTTGCTAATTGGTTCTATGCTAGTTTTCCACTACACCAACCACAAGAATTACATAATGTCACCAATATCTACTTTACCTGTTTTGCAAATCTACACATTTTTAAAAGGTTGGTTTTCACTGGTGAAATAAGCATAAGCACAATAATAAGAATAAGTACAAGAATATGCATAAGATAAGCACAACTGCCTGTGAGGACAGCCATGAAATAAGCATATTAATAAATTTTAAAGGAGCCATAAAGCACAGTACTTATAAGCACAAGAAAACGAGCACATCCATTCTTCTTGTGCTTATTTGTGTGTTTATTTTGCAAATTTCACTGGTGAGGAGATCTCTTACTACAAACATGTACAAGCACAAGGTGTTCCTGAAAGCCTCGCATGTGAAGAAAACCGTCCGTGCATGTTAGGTTACCACTTTTTATTTATTTGTTAACATTATTTATACAGAGTCCAGTTCAGCGGGGCTGGTTTAAATGGAGCTCTTGTGCACTGTACAAACTTTGGCAGGCATCGTACATCAAGTACTAAATATCTCAGCAAGTAACTGCTTCATCGTTTGAAGGGTGACCAGTGCAAACAAAGAGCGCCACAAAGGCTGCAGTTCCATTTCTGGCAGCTTGTGTTATATAATGATAGAGTTAGACGTACTGGCATGGAACAGATCAATCCACAATGGCAGCTTTCTTTTGTATGTGGAGGCCTTGCATGATACGACTGCAATAGCTGTTCCATGTTCTTGCTCACTACAACTATGCACGTGGGCGGTACCGTTGCCATTCACCTGCGAGACATTGTAATGCTATACTACAAACTGAACCTGGAGTATTTGCAGTACTGATTTTGTAGGGGTAATTTCACCGTTGAACAGACATGGCGACAATTCTGCAGTATGGCTTGGATGAAAGCCATGAACAGAACAAGACCTGCGTGAAAGGTGATGGAAGAGCAACTGGTGTTACCGATAACCCAGTAACACTACTGAGATAGATGGTTGTGGGATAGATAGATGGCCAGCATTATCGGAGAGTTTCTCACTGGGATGGGCAAGAAGGAAATAGTTTCTCAATTTCATCATCACAAGGGCAAGTCAGGTACTAAGGCCTTACATCTCAAGTTATGTTATACGGTATAATGATTTTTATTTTATGTTTTTTTTGCTTTCTCGTGAAAAGTGTTTCCGTTTGCATCTGTCCTTATATTAACTTTGAAGAAAAAATACACCTACTGACACTAAAAAACGAAGGCACTTTTATAGTGCTTTTTACTCAAGTTCAAAAGCTCTTAACAAAATATTGATTTCCTATATCTCTTCTAAACATATTTCTCAAAATACATGAAATACAGTTAAACAGTATGTGGACGTATGTGCTTTATGAGTGCTCCCCTAATTTTTCCCTTTTTTCAGGTACACAAGCATCGTTCCTCAAGAAATGTGAAGTCTTTGATTTAAACACTGAACAATATGGGCAAACCCTTCTTTGACTGCAGCAGGGATCTAATGGTACTAGATGCAGCAGTTGATCTTGTCCACGAAATGGAAGAGCTTGGTAAAAGCCAGCATGAGTTCTTTCATAGCCGATTGGTGGAATGCACAACACCACTAAGTGATAGGTTAGCAAAGAACAATCTGAATTTATTCAGATGGCATCCCGAGAAGGCAAAATCCCACACGCAGGTGCAGCTGCTTTCCGTGAAACATGAACAAAATTTGTTTTCAACATTATGTATTGCCAGTTAAGTATGCAATGTTGATCTTTTTTCAAGCATGAGAATCAGTCTTCGTAAAGTTGAAACAGGGAACAAAGTCAGACCAGCCTTCCTGCTTGGAAGATCTCTTTAATACCACAAACAGATGATGCGAACAGCTTGGTACCTTGGTTGTCCTTGATGGCACAGAGCTCTATATATCATTAACATGATTAAACCTATCACGTCAGAGACATTCACTGAGTATGAGTATTATGACATACATATGGAGGCATTTCATTGGCTGTTTGCCGAGTTGATGTGGTGTTCGATGTTTACAGAGGTGTGAGTCTCAAGGCGGCCACAAGGAGAAAGAGGGGAGAGGGCATGGGCATCAGAGTGGAAGGGCGAAAGAAGCTGCCTGGGAACTGGTCACAGTTTCTACGAGAGGATGGAAACAAGGTATAGAGTGCTTCAGTCTACTGCGTGACCAGGTGACGGCCGAGCAGATTCCTGGTGTAGTGGTGATGATCGAATGTGAAGAGTTATGCTGCTTTGAAGTAATTGATTAAGAAGAGCTGTCTCCTTCCACTCATGAGGAGGCCGATATACGCATGATATTGTATACTGCAGATAGTGCCAAGCAGCAATGCAAGAGCATGTTGTCGCTCAGAACCATCAACACAGATGTTGTAGAGCTAGCAGTCAGTATGACTAACATGCTGGGATGCGAACCGCTAAGTGTAGCATTTGGAACTGAGGAAAGTCAATCCGATACCTAGATGCAACTTGCATGGTACAGGTGTTGGGCAATGAGATGTATGATGCACTGCCTGCCTTCCAACTGCTTACCGGATGTGACACCATGCATTTAGTTTTTCAGGAAGATTAGTCATCGTGGAGTATGTTCGCCGATGTTACCCCGCACTGTGTTCACTTGCACAGACACACATAGAAGCAGTTTTTCCTACCATTGAGAAATTCATTGTGCTGACATATGATCGCACAAGCTCTGGTGCCTAATGTAAAAAAGGCCAGACAAATGTTGTTCACGCAAAAGGCAGGTAGCTACATGTATTTCCCACACTGGGTGCACTACGTCAAGATGCCCTCCGAGCGGGATACCAGGCTGGCCACCTGTGGAGTCAGGCCCTCCTGAAAGCACCACGACTGTCCAGTCCATCAGGTTTCAGTTGTGTGCGACAGAATGAATTGGCACAGTGGGAAGTGAAGTGAATGAATATGCCACCTGCTGGTACAGGATGCCATGCTGTAGTCAAGTGTGGGTGTAGTAAAGGCTGCAGACAACGGTGTAGATGTGTCAAAGAAAATCTGCCCTGAACATTTATTATGCAAATGCAGTGGCTGTGAGTGGCAGGGGTGATGGGAGAACTGACTAAACATTGAGTCGTGTGTGTTCCTACACTTTATTAATACGGTAAGTCTACTTTAAAACAGTCTTCAAGTAAACTTCGAGATGTTTCCAGAAAGTAATGAAGAACATACGAAACTATGGTAAAATCAGTATCAATATGTTAATTCGAAATTCTAATTTGCATATTTGGACCTCAAAGACTCATAAACATTTCAAGATAAAAGTTGATGTCATTTTTGTAATCTCTGGTGTAAATTCAATAAGTAGATATAATTAAAATGACAGTTTAATATTGTAACAAGTACTTTTGCTCCATGTTCTCATAACAAAGAACCTGGCTGGCAGCCATTTTGAAAAATGCCCCCTCTGGCTGTCAGAGGGTATATCTAGATTGCCTCTAATCTTTAAAACGTTCCCCATGATGTGTAGTATTAGTGTGCCAAGTTTCATGCTTTTATCATACAGTGCACAATACCTTCACCTATCCGCTGGGCTAATTGCCGACTCAAGCGATAATGGTGGGATTACCATCAAGTTGAACCTTCCAATGTCATAATTGTGAAGAATGCCATATCCCCTGTGCCAAACTGTCCACGGGGTGGGTGTGACCAGGGAAAGAGCCACCACAGCTTAGAAATTCTGAAAGAGTCACCGTCATTGCTTGGAATATTTATCAGTGACATCAATCCAGATTTTCACCCTGAGCCTTGTTGTAATGTGGAGAGCTTTTTCAGTAAAATGTGCTCAGTAAATCACATGCCCAATGCCTTGGAATTTGCACACTTATTTGCACTCACCATCCATGAGTCCTTGAAGCAACTGCATGTACATATACATTGTAACAATCACTGGTTTTGTGTACTGTACATGTACCTTGTACTGATCTCACTATGAAGTGCCAGAAATGATGAAGCTCGCCTTTCAGGAAATACCATCTTGAAACTCCTTCCCCATTCTCAATAAAAATGGCAAAGAAAGATACAAAAATTGATGAGAGATTGTAGGGTCAACTTCGGAATGCCTGTGCATCAGCTGATGATGTGAAACCGAAGTACCAAGGATATAATGTTCACTTGGCACCCTGCCCATCTTTGTATATAATCATTATAATTATGTACAACTACCAACCCTCGTCCACTTAACCTTTGAATTTCTGACAAGAGCTGAGGCTAGCCATCAACTTTATGAAACATGTACAGAACTATTTTGTTTCAAGCTACATGTAATACTTTTGAAACTGTGAAACATGATCCCACTCGAGAGTGTCAAGCAACAGTCCCTTCTTCACAGGAAGTGTCACAACTGATGAGGACCATGATTTATATTTGGATCTTAAATTTTTACATATTGTCCACACCTTTGAAGACTGTTTGTACTTCATCCACCATGGAAGAGTCAATGTCCATCATGATTCAATCATTGGTACTGCCAAGATAGGAGAAGTTCAGAAAGGAGAGTTTCATACATGTAAAAACTCTCCAAGGAGTCATAATTATGAAACATTATTAAGTGAACTTCATCATGTAGAAGACCTTTGGCCTGTTGGAAAAAGATGCGACAAGACTAATGATCTCGAAAGATCCTGATGAGGAAAACACTCCAAATGTGTTTGTTGATACAAGGCCATTATGGACATCATCTGGCTGAATGGTGATCCAGCCAAGTGCTGTAACCTTGTGCAGTGCAAGCTCTGTACATTACATAGTGTACTGTTTTTGTCAACAACACTTGTAACAAACATACTGTCACAGCAAGGAATCTGGTAGATGATTTTTCATTTCTCCAGTTTGACTTCTTCTGTTAGATAACAGCAGAGTTAATTAAAGTGGTAGGTATGGGTGGGCTTTAAAAATTGGATTTCCTTATAAAAAAAACTGAGGCAAAGCAGTATGTTCTCAAATGTTCATATTCCAAATTTTAGATCAATATCTTTCATCGTTCAAGAAATATGAGCATTTAAAAATCTTGGGCCATTTCGGGCATTCTGACTGGTCCATTATTATGGTCATGTGACTGTTTTTTGCAGATTTATGCATGAAAACACAAAATCCTGCATAAATTAACATAAATTTTCCGGGCTTTGGTCAAAATTTTCCAATTGCAATTTTACTTTCATATCTGCAAGGAAATTTAAAAAATATCAAAAATTCTAAGAGTTATTTGAATTTTGGTTAGTTTTTGAGAGTTTCAATTATTGTTTATTGCTCAATTATTGACAGCTGTCAAACTATGTCAAAATAGATCAAGCCAATTGCAACTTTGTCAAATTCCTAACCTGAAGCTTGGAATATGAACATTTGAGAACACGCTGCCTTACCTCAGTTTCTTTATGAGGAAATCTAATTCTGAAACCCCAGCCGTACGTACTACATGTACCTTAATTTTGTTCAATGGAACTTATTTAAGTTACTCTATGAAAATCACTTTGGAAACAGTACACATAATTAGTCATGTTACAGAATGGGTGTGAACAATGTGCACAGAAATCATCCAGTTAATTAGGGATAGATGGCATCGATCCTAATTTGGCCTACTTACATGTATTGTTTAATAGGAAAAATATGCAAAGCTCCACATCGTGAATGTCCAATAAAGATGAAACCAGTAGAAAAAGTACAGTTAATTGACAAGACCCATTGCTGTGTACATGTACAGCTTACCAATACACGGTTACAAGGTATGCATACAGTATTGGCCAGACGCAATCTTCGGGATCGATCCACAATCCCTTGGGTCTGACCCATATCCAAAGCGTACAGGATTCAACCTAGTAAAGTTGTCCCATTGCTGTCCTGTTGCAGTAAATCCCATTCTGACAGTTCAATAACATAATCAACAGTGCATTTCATTGACCTGCAGAAGTCTCTGGATGTTCTGTGCATAATCTAAATCACAGATTGTTTCCGTCTAAGTTACATGTAACAAGTTTTTTTAAATTATATATATACACTCGAGTTTGCAATATAGGGCCTGTTCAGATGATGCACTATAGCTAGTTGTAAGCTGCATTTAGTGCATTTTTCCAATGAGTGCTGTTTTTTTCTGTCAAAGTTTTAGCTACTGTACATGTAGCTCTAAATATGTTAATCTGTGCTAGCTATAAATGTTGAGAAAGTTGCATTCAGATGACTTTTTGCTGAAATGTTGTGAAGTGTGTGATTGTGTTTTTCATGGCCAGCTGCGAAGCTGGACATAAACTGCAGGAGAAATTGAACTTAAGTGGTTAGCACTTCATGTTCATTCCAGTCTTGTTGGCACCAACCCTGGGGTTGGCACTGTTAATTATGTTTTCTTGGGCATCCGCAACTGGCACTTTTGACTGTGAACTTGATCCATCCAGCACTTGGGATATTTATATTCATTCAGGTAGAGCAACAAAGAGTTGAAGTGAGAATGGAAGTTTAGCTGATATTTTGAATGTTAGCCCTTCACCGGAACTTGGCTAAGCTACATTTTTCACTCTTACATGTTAATATAGTGAAAAAGACACCAACAGTATCAACTCTTATTTACACGTAGCCGAAGAATTATTGGCCCACTCACCAACAGAGAAGGAAAATGTTTCTACAGCCACCAGCTGACATGATTTCGAATTATCCCCAGAATTATCCGGAGGTAGCGGATCACTTTTGACTCTTGTTAATGTTCCATGAACCTGTTACATGTACAGTGTACATAGGTATATTTATTTTTAAATATGAGTAATGTTTGATCTATTTCTAGCTTAGCTGGTTGGTAGTGAACAGGGACAAAGTGTAAGATGTTCAAACAAAACACAGAATTATCATGTGCTGTGCAAAATATAAAATTAATAATATATTTTAAACTGATGTTAATAATGTTCTCCAACTGAAGTATGAGTACAGAGAACTTTGTCAAACAAACTTCTTAACTGTCAGAGCACAAAAGGAAAACCCTGGCAAGAAAAACAGCAGGGAACAGTAGCGAAATCTTCATCCTTCAAGTGGATCAAGAAAGCTACGCGAACGGACAGATTTAATTCATTTGTAACTGTACGTTTTTGCCCTTTTGTTTAATTAGTTTCCATTACTCATGTGTAGTGTAGTGTTAAATGTGTCTAAGTTGCTATCTGCTGATTTTAGAAATCAATTACATTGCTAAGTTGGTCAGTAACTGTTCAGTATCATCAAAAACAAATTTGTGTACATCTTTACTATGAAAGAATACTACATCATGCTTGTTGTTTTATAGTCAAAACATGACTGCAGGGTTAATACATGTACATGTACACCTTGACAATTTTAGAAATCCAGGAGTTTCCAGGAGATTTTCAGGCTTTTTTCAGGAGTTTTCCAGGAGTATTTTGAAGTGAAAAGGTGGTAAATTTCAGTAAATTTCCCAGCAATTTTCTTTTTAAAGATGAAAAGAAAAAATATTTTCCCACAAGCTGGGTTTACTTGATTTTCGAGGAGTTTTCCAGCTGTCAGTTTAAAATTCCAGGAGTTTCCAGGAGGTGTATGAACCGAACCCTGATGACTGTATTTGGCAAAATTATATATAATATACTGAACATGCAGCACATTCTAACCTATATAATTATGAAGGTTTTAGATAACCCGCAGTAATATCAAAACATAAAATGAGGATGAAGAAATGAATTCTTAGTGACATTTTTTGGAAATCACAGAGTTTTAGAATTCTGAACTGTTCCGTGACAAGTTTGAAGATGAGCAGACATCATTTATAGTTCTGATCTAAACACAAACTGCATTGCATGGAATCTTGTCAAACTTTCAAACACACCACACATCACTGAATGTTAACTAGTTGTATATAAACATTGAAGATGTCCAGTTCTCAACCCAATTCATTTGAGGAATGCTTATACCTTACATCAGAGTGACTCTTTAACTAAATCAAAAATGTGTCATCAAACACAGCAAAAAGGCAATCTCTGATCATTGATCAATCTGCATAATTATCTATGGAGTGTTCTATATGTGGCTGTATGTCCAACTGCTGGTACTGACACAACATACAACTACAATCGAACATACCTTGTTACTTGGCTGCTGCCATGTATATGGCAATGCCAAGTCAAGCAATACAGCTGGATGTCATTGTTGTTAGTTTTTTTGCCCAACTTGCAGCGAAAATCAGGAAAATCAATATTTATCGATCTGTGACTAATGTATAAAAATAGGAGAGGCAAAAGAACTTGAGGAAAATCAATCGCAAAACGATGTCACATTTTCTTAGCAGTAGTTGCTTTCGAAGTAGCTCACTGAAGAAACTGCTTGACAAAGATCTCAAGAGGACAACTCAGTGCAACTCTAGCAAAACCTAAGGATAAAGTTACAGATACAATTTTATTAGACAAGAGGCCGATCTTACAGATTGAAATTACTGTCACAATCACACTATTAAAAGCGTGCGTCTACAACACTCTTTCCCAGACCACCTCAACCAGACCCAAGTATTGCACCATATATGTAGGTATGCAAGACTCGTTCCCTGGCCCACTCGATTCCATGAAACAACAACAAACAAATATGTGAGAACAAGAGAGAAGATTAGAAAGCGATTATGTTTTTCCAAACTGAAATGGGTATTTTTGTGTTTAACATTTCGATAGGTCTGCTAGAATAAGGATCAAGATATTTTCTGTTTCCTCAAGTTTGCGATGGGTATTTTATTTTGTGCACAACAAAACAATTACTGTTCCGAGTTTACAAATTCTAAAAATGTTATGGCATCATGGGATTTTTATTGCGTGACCATTCTTGGGGAGCGAGCAACAATCTGGGGAACCCCCAGCACGAAGATGAAAGTTTTCATGGTGTTGCCGAAGGGGAGTGACATACAGTACTGTCCGCGGGAAAGGGTACATGCGGGATCGCGGGATCGCGGGCACGGGACCGTGGGATCGCGGGCGCGG
>JAOBYG010536607.1:0-15130 GCA_025403545.1 Epizoanthus stellaris | reverse complement strand
CATGACGTCAGATTCTGGCGTCATCAGGTGCATGATGTGGCAGTTTTCCACATTTTAAGAAAGAAAATGAAAAATATAAAAGCATACTTTTCTTTGTATTTGCAAATGGTAAATTATAAAAAACATTGATTCAAATTGGAGCATTCATTATGGAGTTATTATCTTTTGAGAGAACCGGAAGTAAAAATTCACAAATCTCAATATCGTCCAATCTGAGCGCATGTGCACGTTTGATTCATGATTCGAAGCTCCATATTCGTGATAAAGATAGCGCGAGCGCACATTTAACGGAAAAAAATTAACTTCCTTGGCATCGCAGGTCCCTTAAGTACTGTAACAGCTTTTCTAAAGAACCTCAATATAAGCACCGTACAAATGTCTGCTATTCACCACTGGTTCCATCTAATATGTGTCTGCTAGTACTAAAATAATTAACAATTATTCCACAAACACGCGTTGGATATGAGATGATATATAGCCAAAGAGGTGTGCAGCACCGAGTTGGCTATAATCATCTCATACCCAACAAGTGCGAGTGGAATAATTGTTTTATTCAATACCAAGACAAATTTTACTTTTCCTCTTTTTAACTTTGCGTAAAGCAAGTGAAATTAAGACTTTACTTTCGTTTTCAGAAACAGCTGTTTTCCATATAAGGAATAACTGATGCTTATGCACTAATAACCATTTTTTGTGGAACCAATCAAAAAGCTAGAAATTCAATAACCAGAGTTTTGTATGTAATAAGAGACTTTATCCCATGTCATGAAGGATACAGCCAATCAGAAGGCTGGAAACCCGTTGCATATTCGGCAGTATCCAACAGGTTTTATGCAGTGGCATTTTCCCGCCATAATGACATGGGATAAAATATTATGCAATACTTTCCTGTGGAATACCATAACTTTCCTTTTTGTAACTTTATTTTCCTGGTGTTAATGCACACTTGCCTAATGTCCTCCGTGGCTACCAAGAAAAACAAGTCACTCAGGAAATGTTTCATGGTATTCCGCTTGAAAGCATTGTGTAAATATAGTTTTTGTATGATTGGGAAACTTCTATTTTATTATCTCTACATATTAATGCCTGCAGTGACTTTATGTTTTGTAGAACTGCAGAACAAGCTATAAAAAAGTTGACACTGAATAGTAGAGGGCAGCTTACTGTTATGACGTTGGGAGTGCAGGCATTATTGCAGTGTGCAAGAGGCTTACAAACCACATAATTTATAAACACATACATTTTTTAGAACCCTGGACTGGAGTAACTAACTCCATATGAATGTGCAATTTTTTCAATTTCCTCCATTAATGCCACCTGGTACTTGCTATTGACATCAGTGTTCCTTTCATACCACCCAGTGCTATACTGTATATATATATGTAGAAATACCAGGCTCAATTTTCATTTCCAGCCTGGTCTGGTTACTTGTGACAACAGAGAGACGGCTTTACACATGTTTATCACAGCTTTAGGACAGTACTACACTTCACTGGTGAGTACATTGTATCCATTTTCATATTGCTGTTTTAATCATTTCTTGTGGGCACTGAGAACCTGAAACATTGTTAAAGTGCAACTAACCCCAATTGGTTTTCTTGATATTGTTATTTTTTGTAGATTTTTAAGTATTTATGTAAAAGAAATTCACTTTGCTCAAAATTATTGATTTGTATGGTCTCGCTACTTTGGTTCAGAACTGAGCAGCATGGGGTATGGGTACAAAAACTGTGCGATATCATCCAAGGAGTTCTGCTGAGCAAGTTGTGCAATTGTATAACTTCTACAGTCTCACTTTCAATCCAATTTGTGCGTGGTATGATAAACAAGTGTGTAGTATGGGGTTGTGATAATCAGTTAATAAATTGTACAACTCCTTTGATGACGTCACGACCCATACTCACCCTACTTCCCAAATGCACGGTTGTGACCATTTCAAGCACGATTTAAAATCGAAAATGCAGTCATTTTTTTAGAAAATTATACTCGTTCCCAATGTCCTATAAGATTTCATAGAAATGAAAACTACAAAGGGATTTTCATTAGTTGCACTTTAACTTATTTAAGGTGGCTGACACACAAAGAGATTTACTTTTATATGCTGTACATGTAGTTCAGTAGAGAAGCTTCATTGTGAGTTAACATTTAATACAGTACTTCAAAAAATGTCAATGATTTTGTGTATATTACATAAAGTGGATGTTTCCATGGCAACTGTCAGCATCAGATAACCACAATAACGTTGTGTCTAAAAATCCAATCAATAATTTTCTTTAGTTTGGCTAAATAAGCTATTGAAAGTAGATGTAATATCTTGAACAAAATTGTTGCAGCTATGATAATAGATGAAATCCAAATTTTAAAGTGACTGTTAAAGAGCTATTATGTGCAGAATTTAGTTCCATGTCTGAAACATAAATTATTGTCACACACCTTAATTCCTTGAATATCACTATTTGCCCTTCCAACCATAACACTTAACGTGCAGTAGTTCATATGCTGCCGTGTATCTGTGTAGGATGACAAAGTATAATATTGAAAGGAAAGTCATTTTATCGCTGATTACCCATGTCCAATCAAGAGTGTACATTTAATTTACATCTTGTTCTGTTTGGTCCATTATTAGAGCAAGTTTAACGAGATGGTTCGCTTCCGTGAGAAGGCACTGTTATATATAGGAGATGTATTGAAGTATGTTGAACCTGTGCTGACCAGTGCTGCACCCCTTGAGCTCTTGAGGTGAGTTTGTCTCCGTTATGTTGCGTTTCTTAGTAGTAGCAGCTGCGTATTACAGTAGCATTTGCAGTAGTGATTTATTTCAATGATTGCACTTTCCACAGGTTGTGTTATCATGTGGCTGGTGCCTTGACAAGATACTGCCCCAAGATTATCTACAGCAAGGTATGGTAGATTCTGATCAGTGAGTAACACTATTACTTTTGTATTACATCCTGCTCAGTATTTGTTTCTTGTCATCTGATTTGTTACTTGCATCTAGAGTCTTGCCTTGTCTTCGTCCCTTCTGCCTTCCCCTTCTTCTTCCCATCCCTTAACTCTATCCCCTGAGGTCCACTGTCTTCCCTTCCCTTTATTCTACTCCATGCCACACCACTGTTCTCTACTTAATTCCACTCAACTACTGCGCTCCTATTCCATTCTACTAATGCTTCAATTTCATCTATCTTCCCTTACTTTCCTTTCCTCTTTCTCTTCCCTTTGTTGCTCTTTTTGTGCATTGCTTCTGTTTTGTTTACTTTGTTTCATCTTTCTTACATTTTTCACTCTTTTTGTCTCTTTTCTTCACTTCTGTTGTTCCGTTCCTTTGTTTGTTTGCCTTCTGTTTGTTGACTCATACTTATGATTAAGATATACCCTCCTCGTCCTGTTTTATAGACACAACCACATTGCCTACTGCCTCGTATCCTGGACCAGTTGGTAATTCCACTGGTGAACAGCAAGAAACCCACCCCCCTCCCCATGGTACAGTGCACCAAGATGTATCTACATCAGGTCAGTAATGAGGGGGTGGGGGTGAGTAAGGGGGAATCAGTTCATTAGGAGTTATGCCATGTATCTTGGTATTATGAGCTGTTAATCCATTGTTGTAGTGTGCTGATTCTGTGCCCTGTTCAACAGCCATTCTGAGTGGGATGGAGTGGTGGAGTCAGTTTGTGGTTCTCAATGATGATTCCACACTTTGTATTCGTATTGTTTCCAAAAACCTAAATGTCTGAGCAGCTTGCCAGCTAAGTACATGTATTACCAGAAGTTTCGAAGAGCAAAGTATAACATACCCTAATTTCCAATTATAACCTAACCCCAATCTTAGTTCAAAACATGCAACAAATAATTATCATTCTTGTAACAGACAACAACATGTTCATTCAGTGGCAATAGAAGATAACAAATCTTGATCATTGCATACATATATCTCTTGTTCTTTCTTGTTACTTTTACTGTGTTTTTTTATAAATTGATGCTTTTTACATGTTTTAAGATGTTATCTGAAGGGAAATATTTGGTGTCTTTGGTTCGTAATGCGTATGTACCTGTTGACCCACATGTAGATCAGCTTAGTCGTGTAATGTTTTGACATAATTAGATGTTATCCGAAGAGGGCTAATTGAACGTGTACACCGTACATGTATGTTACGTACCAAATGTTATACCTACGATTCTTAACCATTAACATAATTCATGATAACAGTGTACTGTACATAAGTACACAAGCAACTAACCATCCTTTCTTGTGAGCATCAAATGTTTTTCGCTATCATCGTTTGCTTTAACCCCCTAAGCTCATGCAATAAAAAATGTATCACCTTAGTGAAGCAATTTGATAAGCATTAGCCCTCGGATAGTCAGCTAATCATCCACCTTATGACCAACCATATCATTTCCACTTTTTGTTCATCAGTCCCAGTATTTGACCTAGTTTCACAGACTACATCTTCCAGATACGCAGATATACAAACAGCTAGACACGCACACAGGCATGCAAATAGCTAGACACACGCAGAGACAAACAGCTAAACATACACACAGCTGCATGTAAGTCTGGTTTCCATATGATCTGTAACTGCTGGTAAAGGTCTGCAGTACATTCAGCAACAGTCTGCAATGGCCATGTTGCCAACACCGCAGACGAGTGTTTCCATTTGACTGTTGCATCGTTTACTGATTGCAGTCAAGCAAATCCCATGAAAATGGTGACATTTATTGCAATTCTGATTGGACAGCTGTTGACATGTGACTCAAGAGGAACAATAGAGTGGCCCCGGCCAACATCAATTTTTTTTTCTCAACCAGCAGTGTTGTAACGGTTGGGAAAGTTGAACCAAGTTCAACTCTCCAACCCCACAGCTCATATGGTGCAGACTACTGCAGACACCACTGAGTGTTTACATTTGTCTGGGATATGACACACTAACAGTGTCGCCCACTGTACCACAGACCGTCGTCGGTTCTTACAGATCATGTGGAAGCCAGTTTTAGGATTGACAGTCAGACAAACACACACACACACACACAGAAAAAGCAATCATTGCCGAAAAGTGAATATAATTTCTCAGTTTCGAAACTGAAGATCAGGGCTGGAATGAAACTACAAACCTTCATTCATTCAGCTTGTTTTGCCAAACCTTCAAAGTTCGTTATAGTTGTAATTAAAAACCTAATTATGTTGCTTTCAAATTAAAGTTTTGGATTTGTCATGAGGCCAGGGCACGTTTCTGTGATTTTTATATTTTAACAGAACGTTTTGTCAAGTGATTAATACATTTATGGACATTTACCATGTGATTATGAATGACTGATGTTGGGAACATACATTCAGCCAACATTGACTGACATTTTGGTATATTTTAACAATGTGACTTTCATTTGCTACCATGGAGATCAAAGTTAAAGACTCATTTCAAAAAGGCAACGGACCTTCAAGGTTTTGTTGGCCTTCGTTGCAGCCTTATAGAGGATTGTTATTTCGAAATAGGAGGAGAAAATATAAATGTTGCATATATTGTATATCAGATGAGTTAATATTGGTGTCTGTGTTCAGTTCCTTCAGGGCCTGGCGAGTTTGGATTTCAGGAGAGATGACTTTCTTAGAAGAAAGATTAAACAGATATTTACCAGATATTTTCACCATATTAATCAGGTAAATGTTACTACTTTTAAAGCACATCTTATTTGTATAGGATGATATCCAAGAATGAACATTTTGACAGATATTCAGCAACTATATTTGCTGGTAGTCCTTTTTGATATTTCTGCATTCCCCTTTTTTGTTTTTGGCATTGAAAATTGACACCTGTCAGTCTAGCTTTTAACCCATTCAGCCATACACGTGCAGGTTTAATGAACATATATTTTCTCTTTATAATTGAATAGTTTAGTAACAAGAATAAAGGAATTGATCAGAAATTGCAGGTTTTCTTAGATAAATTGCAGAATTCTGCCATCTATTTAGGACTTACACACAATGATGACTGAAAATCATTGACAAAATCACTAACGGCTGGGACTGCTCTGCCAGCAGAGCTACTAAGTGACTGGGAACAGCTGAGAGACTCTGATTAGAGCTACTGGGATCTCATGCTGTTCCTAATGGCTCAGTAGCTCAGCTGTTACAGCAGCAGTCTAGTTACCCGAAGGTCATAGGTTCAAATTCCATCTGAGTTAGTGATTTTTTTTGCTAATTTTCAGTCGGGGTTGGTTTCATTTGTGTGTATGGAGACTAGTAAGGAGGATTTAGCAACACATATGTTGTGTTTCAGGCTGAAAAGCAGGTCATCATTTAGTACTGTGCAGTTAAATAAACCAGCTTCTACAAAATCACACAACATTGCTGAAGTGTCAACAAAGGTACAAACTAATTTGGACATGTTGTAGCATGTTCTCTTACCAATAACAATTAGACCATGGGAAAATATTGGCAACATTTTACAACAAATGTATTGAGAATGTCAGCAGATTTTATTGCTAGTTATTTTTCAAAATGATTATCGGTGTTCTTAATCTCATTAAATGTGTGTACAGCTGATTAAAATATACGCAACTTATATAATGCAATAATTCCTCCCACAGAAATACTTGGCTGCCACCCAAACTGGAGGCATTCCAGTCAAACATCCATTCCTGGTAAGAACTTCCTCTCGGACATTTAACAATATCCACAGCTGTGGATAGTGACTGAAAATTCACTTTATCCAGACTTTTTTAGCCAATTTTAATTTTATCATACCACTAATCTGTTAACACTTCTACATATTGACATATTTGTTGCCTCTCTTGGCAGAGACACTAGTCATGTATGTATTCCATGTCTAATCAAGAGTAGAGCGATAGGCAGGATCTTTCTGTTCAGGATGATTTTGAGCTGGCGATAGTTAATGGATGGTGGAATGGTCGAGTTGTTCTCTTGGCCTTTGTGTTTATTTATTGAAATTATATACTTCATTCAGTGAGTCATGGAGAAAACGGTCAGTCTAACTTGATATGGTCTAGGCAAGGAAAACAGCAAAACTAATAGATTTGAAAACGTGGAAAATGGGCAAACACTGAGTCGAGTCAGTGTGAATCGATCGATGACTATTTAACCAGTACATGTACCGAGTGTTCGCTTGTACATTCAGTGAAGAAATCAGCTGAAGATGATAAGAACTCAACAGTGTTCACATGTGTAGCCTAGCAGGGACAGGCAACAGAACACTGAACATCGAGTTGTCATGAGAATCATGAAAACGTATTGCGGATAACTGTGTTTGAATCTGTTTACATTGTCAAGCCACATATTGAGAAGTTAAAATTGTATTTGTAGCAGCAAGGGAACCTTGTGAATAGATATTTGCTGCGTCTATCTGCCCTGCAGATTCTTGTTGAGTGATGAAGACTATGCGGCAGCATTTCACTTGCTATTGTAGCTTCTAGTTAAATTAGTAATTTAAACCCAGGATTTTTTTGTTTTAACAATATCCACAGTTATGAATAATGACTTAAAATTCAGTTTATTCAGACTTTCACTTGCTATTGCAACTTCTAGTTAAATTAGTAGTTTAAACCCAGAATTTATTTTGTTGAATGGCCAGTTCTACTGAGAGGTTCAACACACATCCAAGGTTTTATCAATGCCTCTCTTTTTTTCCTTTTCTTTCTCCCACTTGAGTCTTGTCCCATTATAATTCCCGCACATTCGTGTAAGGTGGAAAAAGAAAAGAAGAAACAAACAAAAACAAGATGCATTGAGAACCTTTGACACATCTGATATTTGGGTGTCTTCACACTGCACCCTTCACCCCCTCGAACGTCACCCCTCCCACTGTCCACTAATTTCTCATGCAAATAAGCCTGTTCGCAGGCTAGATATATCCTTGCACCCATTTTAATTGTCGCTTTTGTTTTGGTTCATTTACTTTGTATGTCCAAAGAAAGTTGTTAAAATAAAATAATAAGATGTGTATATAATGTCTACACATACTAAAGCAGTTTGCCCTTGCTTTGTAGGTAGCTCTTAAAGATACTTTCACTGTGAATCCAACTGCTGAGGCGAGGTAAGTTCAAAATTTTAAGGTGTTATTCAAAGTGAGATATTTAAAGGAGAAAGTGTGTACCACTAGCTCTTAAATTGATGATGTATCACATCGCATTTATATGTTTCGTGTTGACTGAACTGTTCGTGGTACATTATCAATTCATGTGAATCAACTGCAACAATAATGGACCTGACAACTGTACCAAGTCGCTTTCGTTTTATTTCTTGTTGGGACTGTTCTTGTTACAGTATATCAGTAAATGTGTCTGAACTATAATGGCCAGGTTCTTACAAACTCCAAACTTAACACCCAATTAATAAACTCTCGATTAAATCGAATAAACACCTCTGCAAATGAACGCAATTTATATTTCGATTAAATTAAATACAGAAATGTGTACTATCTGTCAGTCAGAAGAAGCAAGATGAAGGACAACGGACCACACAGTCCATTGCTTGAGGTGCACCCAAATATCGGCTGTTACTCGGAACTGGAGCAATGAATGAGGAAATGCAACTTGGCCGGTGAGGTGGACAACAATGAGCGAGAAGGGCAAGTGCTGCAAGCAAAGACCAGGTCAAAGTAAACAGAAAGCCAAGATATCACAGAGAAGAACAATAGATGACCCACAAGACCAGCCAACCAGAGTCAGGATACCCAGAACAGCGACAAAAGCTAGACTCAGCATCCAGCACTGAAGTTAGTGAGAAAAGTGGTTTGTAACAAACAGTAAGGCAGAATATCACCCTCCAGTGAACCAAGACAACTATGGGTGGCTCTCTGGAGAGTCAAATCCAAACACGAGACTCTCGATTAGTAAGGCGAGCCTGGATGACGTCCAGCTAATGCAAAGTAAACCATAGAGAATTGATGAAGACACATGGTAGCCCAGCTTCAAGTAAGCAGTGATAACAAGATCTACATGGTGTACAACCCATTATCACGATAATATCACTTTCGCCAAAAGGCGAACTCGATGGAAAGTCATGTAAAGACTGAGAATGACTGCTGTCGCTAAGGAAGGTATGGAAGAACTTGTCCTGACACCCAGTATATGTGCGACAGTGAGATGAGTGGCAGTACGATGTCAGTGAAAGAATCAAAACAGACACAAGTTCTATACATAACCAGCAGAGGCAAAAGCGAAGTTGTGGACACTCACCACAGACACTCGCAACTGATTTGAAAAGTGAACCAGTGAGAAAAGTAGTGTAGTAGTGCAGAGTTGAAGCTACCATCAGCCCAGGGCCGGAGCAATGCAGAGTGGTAGCAACAAATGCAGCCCAGGGAGCAATGCAGAATGGCAGCAGCAAATGCAGCCCAGGGAGCAATGTAGAATTGTAGCAGCAAATGCAGCCCAGGGAGCAATGTAGAATGATAGCAGCAGATGCAGCCCAGGAGCAATGTAGAATGATAGCAGCAGATGCAGCCCAGGGAGCAATGTAGAATTGTAGCAGCAGATGCAGCCCAGGGAGCAATGTAGAATGCTAGCAGCAAATGCAGCCCAGGGAGCAATGTAGAATTGTAGCAGCAGATGCAGCCCAGGGAGCAATGTAGAATGATAGCAGCAGATGCAGCCCAGGGAGCAATGTAGAATGCTAGCAGCAAATGCAGCCCAGGGAGCAATGTAGAATGATAGCAGCAAATGCAGCACAGGGAGCAATGTAGAATGATAGCAGCAAATGCAGCCCATGGAGCAATGTAGAATGATAGCAGCAAATGCAGCCCAGGGAGCAATGTAGAATTGTAGCAGCAGATGCAGCCCAAGGAGCACTGTAGAATGGCAGCTGCAAATTCAGCCCAGGAAGCAATGCAGAATGGACGATAAATTAGAATGCAGCCCATCATTGGTGCAGCAAGATTGGAAATACTGGCATCACTCTCACTCAGGACAGATCAAATGAATCCTAACTCACCATTGGAGAGAGCTAGAGGGTACGAAATCTGACAACTAGCTTATGCTGGTTGGCCAGGAAAATAGTGATGGTGTAATGCGTAATACAAAACAGAAAATAGGTCCAACTAGTTACTCTCAACCAGTAAGACATCAAGACGACTGTTGACAGAAGTAAATGTCATTACTGATGTCCAGCTGAAGTGTTGTCAGCAAAATAGTGGAGCTTAGTTAAACAGACAATAACGCAAATGTGAAGGACTATGAGAATGAATACTGTCAGAAAAGGCCAGCAATCAATAGTTTATCATTAGCACTGTTTGTGAATATTGGAATGGTAGGAATTATAACTACTAAGATATAAAGATCTTAGAGTATTGGGATTACCAGAAGAACTAATCGAGAATGGCTCCCCAAATCACCACAGTTAATACAAAGAGAATTGCATCCAGAAAGAAGAGAAAAAAGAAGAAACATTAAATCTACACGATTCTTCAAACACTGTGACAAACAATGATCCAAGTGAATCTAGTACCCTACAGACATTTGGGCAGAATACAGTGGGCTATAGGAGGACTTATGTGACGTGGGGATGGCAGAACATCCATTGCTCATTTGATTTAAACACGCCTCCAACATAAGAATCCCAAAACTTGATATAAAATAGCAACAGGAGAGAACCACTGCATATGTGCAGGAATTGTGATGGGACAAGTGGCAAGTGGGCGTTACACACCCTTACATGCTTTTGGCTTGTAAAATGCAAAAATAAAAGGAAAAAACCCAGAGATAAACAATGAGAGGTTTTAATATTCCCTTGACAGTATTCAGAGCTCTGTTTTTGTTGATTACTCAGGAAATGAATGCATTTTAAAAATTAAATGTTTCTTTTTTAGTGATTTTCGTCAGTTTGTGGTGGAGATAATCCGTGACATATACTTGCATCTTCCACAACCTCCCATCAATTTGACACCGGTAAGAAAATATTTCACTTTGTTATATGGGTGAGAATATTTCATTGTATGTTAATCTTTTAATTGTGTGTTACTCACTCTATTGGCCTGCATAGCAGGCGTTCTTGTTGTTTTTGTAAACGAAAAAGGAAGGAGGAATGGGGAGAAGAGGAAGAAAAAACTCCTGCAATTAGCTGACTGTTCACAGCATTGTGCCCTTTGACCTTGATTACGTCATTTCTTCACTGCACTGCATTTCTTCACCTGAGGAAACATATTTTCTGAACAACCAATCAGAATTTTATCGTTTTGGATCCGATATAGCTTTTAATCTGCTTGGAATAAAAGTGAACAGATTCTTGGAATAAACAAAATTGACAATATAATTTTTTTTATCATAGTTAACTTTGAAAGTAAAGTAAATCAAAACCTGAAAAGTAAAAGAACAAGCACTCGATGAATTCAGACATTTGCTGAATTCTAGCCTGCCCACCGCCGCTAATTTTTCTTCACAACTAGATGAATTCAAACATTTGCTGAATTCTAGCCTGCCCACAACCGCTAATTTTTCTTCACAACTAGATGAATTCAGACATTTGCATAGTCTACAGTGTAAGCCATTGACGTATTCAAACATTCGCTTTTCACTTTTTCTGTTGAAGCAAATATTAGTTGTGGTGGATTCACACACACCTTGGAGACTTTCATATCAGCAAGTGTGCATGCAGATATGCCAATAGATTGAGTTTTGTGCAGCTGATCTCTTATTATGCTGTCTAGGTGACAGATAACTAAATATGCCGAAGGATTCTTCTCGTCATCATCGAGGGGACAGACAACTAAATATGCCGAAGGATTCTTCTCGTCATCATCAAGGGGACAGACAACTAAATATGCCGAAGGATTCTTCTCGTCATCACATGCCATTAGCTCTGCAAGCTTCACTTTCACTAGCACAAATAACTGGAATATTAGGCTTTTGCCAAAACCAGTCAGCAATGTGGCCAGCACATCACGACCACTCAAGAGCTGCATCACTGCTTCTTTTTGCTCATTTTTTAACTGGAGTTGATGGTTCCATCAGTCTAGATAAATCAACTAAAACGGCATCAAGTGTCTCCAAAAGTTCACTTTCTGCCATGTTGATCAGTTTGCCAACCTGCAGTGAAATAGGCGATGATGAGCTGATGACAGCTTCAAAACAATTTCAGCCAATAGGAATTTAACTGATGGTTTTAGTCGCTATAAAAAAACTCTGCAAACAATAGGCTAATTGCCGGTTTTCTTTCTTCCTCCTCTCCCCATTTCCCCTTGTTCCGTTTTCGTGCGGCCAACTGACAAAAAAAACAACTAAAACTGCCCACCAACGCAGGCTACTACCCTATCACCTCTTTCACACAACATGGCACCGTACAAGTTCATTGTCCAGCATCGTAATTTCCTTGTGGTGTGTGTCTTTATCATTGTGAATCTGCAAGCATACATCCTGCTTTATTGTTTTCTTCAAATAATTTTTTATTAACTAAAATATTTGTAGATTTTCGTTTTTTGATTACCAACAATTAAAACATTACCTTATTCCGCTATGATTATGTCATTCAGACGTCACAGAAATATCTCCAACTCTTCCCAGATGACCCAACATGAAAACTTCAAATCGGATACATTATGTAGACTTCTCTCACTCTATTAAACTTCAGGAAAATTTTTGGTTTCTTGGTTATAATTACAAATATTGAGTAAGATGTAGTACCTTATAATAAAGCAGCTAAGTTTGAAGGGTCTTTGTCCTCTAGTTGATTCTTATGTTTAGTGTTTGAGTCATTATGTTTAATATATGAGTGCTTCATGATTTGCAAATTTCATGTTCTTGTTATAGTTTTTAACAAATAGTTGCAAACTTTTGCAACATTTAAATCAATAGAAGTAACGTTTCTGACAAGATTTACGTGGCTAGTTTTGGCACAATTTTCTTCTTGTTTCTGCAACAGGAGAGTTTGCTTGAAGGTCAATCAACGGAGGAATTTGATCACCTTGCACGTGTATGAACTTTCTGCGCATTTATTTGTATTTGCAGAAAAGAAAAGCTCATGTATGTGCCAGATGGTGAAATTCCTCCATGGAAAGGACGAAGGAAAATGACTTATTGATTTTGTTATATCTGAATGACGTCATCGTATGGGATACAATCTACAAACATTTTAGTCAATAAAACGTTTTATTTGAAGAAAATTGGATACAATTAAGGACACTGAGAAATAAATCGGGATGCATGTTTGTGTACAGATTCAAAACTATTGAGCCACCTTAATCGCCATGCTTTATGGCATGTTACTTTCTGCAAAGTAGGCAGCTGAGCTTCACCATGCACACTCGCACACGATGTGATATGGTCGCACACACTTGCACATGGCGGCACATGCTCGCACACACTAAACACGTCCATGTGCTTTTCAGAATCAGTCCTTGGCCTAGCCAAGCATTGAGCTAGATGTACCACGTTCGACCATACACACTTGAACACTTTTACATTTGAATACTTCTCTTGATGGGACTTTTGTTCGCAAGAAATTACTGCAAATATGTGCGACCATACATGCCCAAACACAGTCTCTTAAATACTGATTATATTTTATGGCACTTCTTTGAAGACATTACTGCGAGTATGTGCAACCATGCACTTTTCTTCCAAGTCATTGTCTGTGTCTGTGTCAAGCGAAGTCAATCCTGGTCAGCACGATCGAGCATACTTGACAATATGGCTTGACAGATGTTTTCATATAATAACGACAAAATTACAAAAATTATACAATAAGTCTGTGGTCGCCACTCCGTTACCTATCTTTGCTCTTGACTGACAACATTGAAGTAAATAAACATCAGAAGTATGTCAATTTTTACGGTTGTAAAAATTCAGGATTGAATTATGAAATTTTAGTGCATGAAGTTTGGGCTTAATTACTGGTTTTCCCTTCCGGGTTCTGACAGTTATGATATTTTTTCAGTCAACTATGTACTTATACTTAGTGAAAGAGCACTGCATCTGTTTAAATAGTTATCATAATCATCCATCACTGTTGTCCATCACCATACATCTCTGTACATCACTACATCTGCTCGCACAACATCGCACATCACCGCACGAGCTCGCACAACTTTGGTCATCGTTGGACAGAACACACAGCCACACATGGTCGTGTAAGGATGCACACAGTTGCACATATGACCGCACTTGGTTCAACACGATCGAGCAAGTCCGTATTTTTAACCACACATGGTCGTACATGGTTGCGCACGATTGAAGAGGTGACCGTGCATGGTCAAACAGACAACCGTGACATACACTCGTACGAAAAATCCTCAGCTGCCAGAGTGGTCTACCCTCACTTGCTGTATGGTTTCTTACTCTTAATCTGTGTGAAGTTCAGCAATTGACATTGCATGATTCAAGTGCAAACAACTTAATTTTGTTTCCAATATGGAGATTTGTTTCGAAAAGGAGTGTTAGAATTGGCAGAAAAAGGAGACTGGCAGTTGAAGATCAAGAGAACTGGTCCAGAGAGTACAAGAGTGAACAGAAATGTACAGAAATATTGGCTGGATTCTGATAAGGAATGTTGCCATTGCTGGCAATAAGATATATTATGGATGATTTGTATAGTATGGTTCTCATTAACACATGGAATTTCAAGCTTTAAAGCATAAAAGAGTATGCTAAGTTTGGATTTTAAAAGTCTTTAACCCATGAACAGGCAGGGGGGTCGGTTCGACACCTCCCCCCCCCATCTTTTTTTGGACCTACAGTTTTTGTTTTTGAAGCAATTATAGTGAAACTTTTAGTAGTTGTAGCCTAATTAATGAAAACAATTTTGACACTAAGTAGACGATGTCATTATTTATAATTTATGTAGAATTGGTTATGCAAATTAGGATTTGCTTTAGAAAATGAGAAATTTTAGTGAAAATATGGTTTAAATGCTGAATTTGTTTGTTTTTATCATTTATTTTGTTGTTTTTAGCTGTTGAACAGAGTTTTTACTTGTTTGTAGTTATTTTGCTGAAAATCAGCAAAAAAATTAAAAAATCCAAGATGGCAGCCATTAAGGTGGATCTCGGTTTTGGAACAAGTGTTGCTATGGCAATAAGAATTAATTAGCAGATGGCTGTTGTCATGTAATTTAATTAGCAAAGTACAAACTACATGCATGCTAGAGGGATAGTTTCTATCAGCAACGGAAAAGAAAATCATGGGG
>JAOBYG010534385.1:0-15141 GCA_025403545.1 Epizoanthus stellaris | reverse complement strand
ATTTGCAAATGGTAAATTATAAAAAAAATTGATTCAAATCGGAGCATTCGTTATGGAGTTATTATCTTTTGAAAGAAGCAGAAGTAAAAACTCACAAATCTCAATACCGTCCAATCAGAGCGATTGCGCGCATTCAATTCGTGATTTGAAGCACCATATTCGTGATTAAGATGGCGCGAGCACGCTTAACGGAAAAAATCAACTTCCTTAGCAACCTTGGCGTCGCAGGTCCCTTAACGCGGCTCGTACCGGTTTTATGACCGTGTGGAACTGGGTACTAGCAGGGCCCAGCACGCGCGACGCGCGCGCGAGTTTTAAAGTTTGACCGTGAGAAACAAAATGGCGTCCAGATGCTTTATTTTCACAAAATACACTGCATCGTACCTCTCTCGAAAATTACAGTTTGATCAATTTCGTAGTAGATTTGCAAACATATACGCTAGAGGAGTTTGTAAGGAAAAAAAAAGCCGTGACACGACCACAAATATGCAAGATATTGACTCCCGAAGACGACTCGAAATACATGAGCAGCCACTACGAAAAATGTAAACACGACTCTGACAGCAGTTTTTCTTCGAGAAATTTGTTTCCTTTTTTCACAATTGGTATTATTTCTGGTTTCCTTTTCTGTTTTACTGAAACAGTGCACACAGCAGAGGATACTGAAAACAAAGAAAATGCTACAACCCCCACTGGAGTTCGATACAAAGGCTGCTTCATTTCACGACGAAAGCTGGCTTCCGCCAATAATATGTTGAAAATTAATCAATTAGCTAAACTCCATGGAGCAAAGAGAAAACTAGAATTCGAGAATGACAACCAAACGGTAGAACTCCCAAGTAAAAGAGTAACAAGAGCATCGAAGGTAGGATTTTTAAAACTATAATTGCCCAACCATGGCTATTTATACGTTCAGCGATTTTTTTTGGAAATTGGAAAATGTTATTACAACTTCACACTTACCCACGCGACTATATTTTCAGCAATTAGAAAACGAAGAGAAAGTCGTGCTTCAGGGCTGCAGAATAATTGATCTGAACGTGTTCCAGAAAGACCAGTGTTCCTGTTCCCATTGCTCTGCAGGTGAGCAAACCAGTTACGTTACTTTTTTTCTTTAGAGATTTAAATGAACCTATAGATTGAAGTTGCTTTTATACCAAAACACAGTTGTGAATACTCTGATAAAATAAAGTTCTATGTAACTAGAAACGACTTTGAAACTGTATAGTTTAGCCTGATACTCTTTTAGGGACCAGCCAGCATTTACAGAGGGGGTGGGGTGGGTTAACAATTTCATGTGACTCCCCTAAAAGTAAAGAAGACTTTAATTTGTGACCCCTATACACCCCCCCCCACTAAAAAAAATTAACCCCTAGTTAAAAACCGAGAAAAATCTCTAGTTAAGTCACTAGTTAATTCCATAGTTATTATAATATCTGAATTAAGGGGCAGATCTAAAGATTTTGAAAGGGAGCCCACCACATACAGTAAAGATACTGTAATGCCAGAGTGAAGAGGAATTAGTACAGAAGGCACAAGTTTCTAGGGGCTGTGGGGGCATGATCCCCTGGGGAAAATATTTCAATTTAATTAAGATCTCTTAAATGGCATTTCCTGCAATTAGACTGAAAAGGCCTTTAAAAATAAATGTGACCTTCCCTTTTTCATTAGGAAAATACTTGTGACCCCCCCCCATTTTTTATCCTTCCCTCCTCCATAAATAATGACCAATCCACCAACAATGAAAAAACACTTGACCTGAAGAAGTACAATTTATATCCATGTATATCTGAAACATGTACCGGTAAAATTATTTCTTCTAAATTTGTTGCACCAGTTGTGGCAATTCAAAGAGAAAACACCACAATGTGAACTCAGCAACCAATGAAAATCCCCCTCAATTATTTTATAGTAATAATGTTAATGAAAATAAAACAAACCCTTTCAACAACAATAATTTATTTCAGTCATACTGTACATTACATTAACAAAAATTATAATAAGGCTGCGGTCAGTAAAAAATGAAGGGGAAGGGGGTAGGAGGAAAATGGGGGGATGTCAAATATTTGCTGTGCCTATCAAGTGGGTGCCAGCACAAGAGAACTCAGAATACAGGAAAAAGTATGTTTATAACCCAAATTTTCTGGCCAGACCCCATATATATATATACATTCACAATTCTCTTGTTCGCAGTCAACTTCAAATTGAGCTTGAAAAACAGTTGACTGTTACCTAATGAGATGGAAAAGAAGGCAGGAAAATAGGTTTTTGATACCTAAATGTTTGAATTCTTCAGGGGAGCATTCCCCTGGACCCCTAGAAGTTAATTTTTTTTGTTGCTCCCAAAAAAGACACAACTTTATTTCATTAGGACCCCAACTCATAAATATACAATCCTTTGTGGGCCCCAAACTAAACCACCTAAATGTGATTTGGTAGAAGCACAGAAAACAGGTACGAGCCACCTTAAGTTGAGAAAAGCCGTCAAAACCTGTACGCAGGCATTGAATGTTCGTCAGTCTGTGTACACAGCGAATAATAGAGCTGAGTACCAGGGAGACATGTCTAGCACGACTTTAGTCATTTTCAAAAATTAAAATCATAATTGTTACAACTGATATTATAACCTTTATGAAATACTGACAAAGCAAGAGGAAACAAAACTGAAAAGACAAATATGGAAGTGCTACATGGTGTGGTAAAACTTATGGTACAGCTTTATTAAACGCGCTGGCCCCAACAACAACAAGTGCTGATTTCAATGAGGGGCGTGGATATCATTCTATTTACAATACAATATTGTATTCAGAATACAATATTTACAAACGGAAATTACAATATTATAAAGCTTAAGGCTAGAATTACGAATAAAATACCTTATAGAAATATAATCGCTATAAAATGAAATGAAAATATTAAAATCTATCAGCGCGATCCTGCAAAGGTAATTTAAGTGCTCTTTCTCATAAATTTGCGACATGTTTCTGACATTTTGCCAAGATCTACACAAAATGCTAAAGTTTAGTGCCTGACGAAATCGGGAGGAGAAGATGGGTGAAGTGTGTACAACAAGGGATGTGTTTTCGAAAAGAGCATTCAGTAGAATATTGTTACCTTGCGACTGGCCAATTGCAGTCTATATCTGCAAAATATCCCGGAAATGGGAAAGATCTAACATTATTAGTAGCATGCAGAGTTTAATCTTGATAGATGGTCTCAAGTTCTATTTATACATTAGGTTGAGTGCTGACAAGTTTAACTGGTTCAGTTGGTTTATCTGACCTAACTGCTTCAACAGGTCCGACTGGTTCAATTGGTCCAACGGATTCAACTAGCTCAACTGGTTCCGCTGGTTCAGCTGGTACAACTGGTTCAACTGGTTCAACCAATTCGACTTGTCCGTCCGGTTTGACCAGTTAAACTTGTTCGACTTTTCAGACTGGTTCGACTTGTTCAATTAGTTCGACTGGTTCAACTAGTTCAATGTGTTCAAACAGTTTGACTGGTTTGGCTGGTTTGACTGGTTTGACTTGTTCAACTGGTTCGACTGGTTCGACTGGTTCGACTGGTTCGACTGGTTCGACTGGTTTAACTGATCCATTTGGCTCCGGATGAACTCTGATCTGTCGACAGCGAACAAGACAGGACCAGGGACAGCCTAACAGTTCATGAAACCCTCGGCGATAGGTTGCGTTAAACGTGTAATATATCAGTGGGTTGATGGCTGTGTAGGCGTAGTTCATGTAGATGCTGAACAAGTACCAACGAGTTGACAACTTGAAATTAAGAAAGTATAATTTGTCAAAGCAATAAACGTAGTACGGTGTCCATGATATGAAGAACAGAGCCACTACAGCCACTAACATGAGCGTGACTCTCTTGTTTTCCTGTGTTCGTCGCTGTTGTACTTCTGCTGACAAGTGGATAGCATTTGTTTCTTGACGTCGAAGAGCAACAATGATAGCCGTATAGAATCCCGTCAGTAGAATAAATGGAATGGCCACAAATACGACGAATAAACTCATCCTGTCAGCTCTCCAAAGCTCTTGCCAGGTGTTGAAGACCTGCGGTAAACTATATTGACAGGAGAGAGTTCCATCTTTATTAGCAAGTTTATGCGCAACGAGATAATAACTGAAGAATATTGCAGAAAAACTCCACGTAAAGCAGATGAACCTCGGAGTAGTTCGTTGTGTGATTAAAGGCTGCTTCCATGGAAAGATGATGCTCCAGAACCTTTCAGCTGCGATGAAAACCATACTTTGTGAAGAGACGGTTACCGACACCTCATCAGCGAAGTTAAGTAGTCTACACAATATGTCGCCCAACACTCCGCCCACCAGCCACGGACTCCATCCGAGATGAACCTCTTGTATACGTCGCGGTATCACAAACAGAGGGACAAGGAGATCAGACGCGGCCATATTGACAATGAAATAGTTCACAGGTGTTCGTAGCTGGTCATGTCGTTTGTAGAATACAGCGATAACGAAGATATTCCCCAGGAGAGAGAAACTGAGGAGAATGGCAAATCCCGTGGTCATCAATGCTAGATCTGTGGTTGAAGCAGCAGCAAATGGAGGAATCCAAACCCGACCAGTTTCATTCAGCGAGGAGACGTTTACAGTTCCGTTCAACGAGCAACCTGTCATTTCTATATATAGACAGAAACTGAGACGAAGAGAGTAGGTTAAGCAACATCAAAAATTTAAAAAAATCAATTGATTTGCATTACTTCTACTTTGCTTTGTTGTTCGAATCTCATTTGGTTTTTTCTGCAGTATCTTGTACATGTAGCATACTCAGCTTGAATAATAATTATATTTAATAATGTTTGCTTATGCTTTGTTGGCAAACGCTTGAACCTGTTTTCAAATTGCATAAAATAATAACGTAAACGTTCCAAACTTCAGAGAATCTGCTCTTTTAACTTCACAGCGAAAAACATATGTATCACCTATTAGTTTGAGTATTCTCACTGTCATGTAAAGTCACCACAATCCTCTCTTTTGCTGACGAACTAGCGCTTGATAGACTACGCTAAACATCCTTCCTCGTAGCAAAAGAACACACCATGTCAACCTTTAGTTGATCAAAGTCTCGTTATTTTTGGCCACCATCTTGTAAAGCCACCACGATCCTTTATCTGTTCAGACGAAGAACAAGCGAGCGCGCACGAAATGTCAGCTAAAACAGCAACTTTTACTGCAAAAAACATATAATATTTCCTCTTTTAGTTGATCAATTTTTACCATGTTCTCACTACCATCGTATAAAGACACCATAACCAACTCTTCTGCGGAAGAACTAGCGCGCGATTCGACAGCGAAAAACACCACCACATGTCACCTTTTATTTGATCTATCTCGCCATCTTTTTACATCCATCTTGTGATGCCAACCCAACCATCTCTCTTGCTGAAGAACTAACGTCCGAAGCACCAGAGAAAATATCAGTCTCATCATATTTTACTACCATGTTGTAAACCCTCCGAAAACTTTCTTTTGCTCTGACGAAGAAACAGCGCCACAAATGCCAACAAAACATTTACCCCTACGTCGAAAGCCACTTTTATTTCATCAATCTCACCATCGTTTTACTACCATCGCGTAGAGGCTACTAGAATCCTCTTTTATGCTCTGAAGGAGAACTAGCGCTCGAAACGCATTATTACTTTGCTCCAAGTTTGCTGTATTTTACAACAGGGTACTTTGTGACACAAATGAGAAAACTCAGTTATAACTTTGCTCGGGTACAAAGAAAAGAAATATTTTTCAAAAAACAAACTACTCTGACTTTCAGAGTTTCTATCGAAGCATTGGATAAACTCTGCATGTTAACAATAGTCACTCTATAGAAGAGTCGGAATACTTCAAAGTTACGTGAAAGGTAGAGCGCTCACAGGCAAGTGGTCAATGAAAACTGCCTTCTCTGAATTAATTTCCTAATATGAGAAATATTACACTGTTCTTGCACAACACAAAAGCTTCAAAGCTTTACTTACTGTATAAGGAAAGGGCCGTTTTAATGTTAAAACGGTTACATCAGCTAGCTTCTCTCTTTTGAAATTGTCTTCTGAATCTTTATCTGTTTGCCCCTCTGGTTGGGTTCTCTGGTATTTATTTGGGTCGATAAGGTATCGCGTATGACGCAGAGCAATATGTTACCTTTTCATTTGTGACTCCGACCAAATAGCATTTTCAAGGGTGACATATATTATAAAAAATGTCTAGCAGGTGACGACCGAATCTTCTATGGCTTGGCGCCAGATATTTAGACTGCCTATAGCTCAGATACTGAATTATAAAACAGAAACAGTAGCCAAGCACGCACGAGCAGTCAGCAAGGCGGTGCTAAAAATAATGGCTGCCAGGTTGGCGGCCTTTTTAACTTTAAAATCGTGGATCTTGTACTTGAAATTGCACTAGACTATCGAGAGATGTTTTAAATCAAGTCGGTATAACAAAATGCAATTCATCATCACTGATCTTGTTCATGTTTCAGTTAGTGTTTAGATATGCCGTGCAGGTGGTCAGGCGTTTTTCAGCATCTACATGCTTGCCAACTTCCTGCTACTCGATCGTTGAATGTGATCAAGCTGCTCATTTCTATTAACTTTCATAAACACTAACTGATCGACAAGACGTTTCAGTTATTCGTGTTAGAAGGGAGTTTGATGATCCCTTCAGTCACTTTCTTGACATTTTTCTCCGAGTTCGACTATTTTCAACCCCTAAGGCGAGTTGCTTTGTGAAACAAATTTCGAGTCTCAGATATTTTCATTTCAGTTGAGTAGAGTAGCATGTTTTGATCAGGGAAGAGTTGTTATTCAGTCTGACTTCCGCCGAGCCACTGATGACTTTTTACAATATTGTCTAACAAATTACCATTGAGATGCAGGTTTTATTGAAGACAGCCACCAGCTGTTCTTCACATTGCGTACAGAACAAACAATAGAGCTAAGCATTATGGGGGTGGGGGCATATCTAGCACCAGTTCTATGGCAACCTCTAGGTAATAAAACATGATCTTAAACATGTATCATGACAACAAATTACGAATTAGACAAGTTCACGGTATGTGACGCTTTATCCTCGAGAATAACAGCAAGTGGGTAAAATCACCAACTTGCAACTTGCAAGTGGTTGGATAAGGGCGTTTAACCCTCTCTCTCCATAGTTTTTTGTCTTTCTAGCAATTTTAAAACATGAAATATTTAGTAGATGAAACCTGTTTCATAATACATCATTTGTCACCAATTTGATGATGTCATCATTTATAATTTATGCGGATACATTATGGAAATTAGTCGAAGCTTGCTAAATCTGCCCTCTTTATTATCAAACCCAGTGACACCAAAGTTGGTGGATCAACTATTTAAAGTATAAAGAATAAAAATCTAATTAGTTAGTATAGTTATTACAGCAGTCACGTAAGCAAACTACCTCAGCATGTTGTAAAAATTATAAAATGCTTCAAGGAAGATAATCGTCGTATTTCAAGAAAAAACCGCAGAAATTTTATTGATTTACAAAAATTGTAATTGCTTTAAGGCCCAGTTGCACGGTGCAATTTTTCATGCAACTTTGTCTCGCAGTGGTATATGGCGCTGCGAGATAATCTACAACCCCAAGTATTCTCTTTGTGGAATACTAACGAAGACTATAGATATAAAACAAAAATAAAACAACTAAGTTCTGCTTAAGATTTACAAGAAACGCATCATAAATGTACTGCGTCATGAACGTACACATTTCACTGTTTAGGGACAACGGAGAGGGGGTGGGAGAAGTGTGCATAAGGGAAACGTTTTCGAAAATTAACGTTCCTGATTGTTTTATGGTAACCTGAGCCGTTTACCATTTGCATGGGAAAACCGGAATTTTCGGTTGGATATTCAAATGGTGCAGTTCATTCCACTGGAAAATTCAGATCAGTGATTTGTAGAGTGCATTTCTGGCCGTCATCTTGGTGTACCACTTTGATACACCAGCATGGCGGCCACATGCCACATACTAATTACAGTAAATGTTTAGAACATTATTTGTCTAATAGCTCGGTTACGAAGTACCCTGTTGCTCCAAAGTTTCGGTCATTTGTATATTTTTACCTGATCCGTACAGAACAATTAAAATATTGTTATAATATCTGTTTTCTCTCGGACGATATTTTGTGTGAAAACAATCTATTGACAGATACAATCTCGATACCTACATTGTAGATGTACATGTAGCTTCAGTTTTATTCACAAACTAGTCTGCCAAATAAGTTAGCTTTTTATGCCACCATAAACGATGGAAACCAGCTCACAATAGCTGCATCTGCAATGTAAATAACAGTTTAATTTCAGTTATATAGTTAACTTGTAGAACACTAACAAGCCATTATCTTGAATGCTCTCAATTAGTTTCTTTAACCTGAATACTGTTGCGTTCATGTATTCTCTGGAATAGTATTGTAGTGAATTTGAAACAATCAAACTCGATTCAAGCACTGTGAGTTTTTCAGGAGATGCATAGTCCACTTCGTATGAGGTGGGTAGTGTTCAGCATCCCGAGATGCCGACCCAGGGATACCGAACCAATCAGATTGCTTTAAAGGCCAATGTCACGGAGTTGGCATGTACTAAATATCTTGTGTAGTGTGCATGCGCATGTGCATTTACACACAAAAGTTGTCTGATTTAGAGAGTTACTGACTAATAACAGGATTTCATCTGTACTATGTAATACAATACGATACGATACGATAAGATATATACAATACAATACAATACAATACAATACAATACAATACATGTACTCATGAATTTCATTTTGGTACTTGTTAAAGAACACCAAACTAACGACCCTTGATGTTGGAGAAGACAGACTTGTAGTTCATGTTGACCCTAACAAGTTTCACCTGGATATTGATCTGCTATTTGATGTGGACAATGGATCCTGTGGTGCACAGTTTAACAAGAACACCAAGGTAAGTGTACTAGAAATGTGTTATTGTGTGGTTCTATAGATCCTGATTCTACAATAGTTTTTAATCGACGCGCGCGAGTATTTTTGAGAATAATTTGTAAAATACAAAACGTATTATAGTTTTGCTGATACCAATAAAATCGTAGTAAAATTCTCTACAAATCTGTTGTATGTTTTGATACACGGTGATAAAATAAACAATTCTAATGTTCGCGTGAATTTTAAAAATTAACTTAACTTTTTGTAAAAAAAGGTTGTCAGTAGAACGTTTACGCTCGCTCCAGCCACGTATCTAAGTCAGTTGCACCAATAATCACAAAAAGCATTTTATTTTTTAAACAAATATTGGGAAGAATTTTTATGGTAAGTGAAAGTCACAAAACGGCTATCGTTAATACTTTTATCGCCTAAAACGGCGATTCAGTGATCTCCTTCGGATGTTGGAAACATTTATATTCCCAGGCAAATTTGGCGATTTCCATCTTTCCCGGGAGATTTTTTCATTCTCAAAGTAAGCATGGCTTCTTTACAACTAAAGTTGTATCTGAAACTTTGTACATTTTTCATGTCCTAAGTTTAACACACAGGCAAAACATCGGGTTGTGTTTTCCGTGCGTGTTGAGAAGTTGCGTTATGCTGTCAGGATCTGTAGAACATATTCATACCCACTCATGGAAGGTTATTAGAAATTCCTAAGGAGAGAGGAGTTTTTAATGGAAATTACAATATGGACCTGGACGTGAATTTCCATAGGGGTGGGAATTTCAAACAAAAAACCTTCCATTGGGGTTGGGGTGGGTATGGATATTTTGCTGAACCACGCACAAGTTTCAGATCAGGTACATATAGATGCCACAAAGCCTAGTGAGAGCTTTTATTGTATTGGAAGATGTAGTTTGGCTATTTGTGCAAGTCAGAGGTTTAGAAAAAAATTGTGGTATACCGTAAAATCCCGGTTATAAGACCTGGGCTTACACAAGTTGTAGACTTACCGCAATGCTAATTCACAGAGAATAGTCAATAAAGAAATCTGCTGAGCGCGAAATGCTCAGGAACCATTCCAAAAACAAGGCAAACAAGCGCGTAGTGCTTGGGGGAGGGCATAGCATCCCCGAACGTTACTAAAGTGGTCAGCTGATAACTAGGGCAAGGGGGAGAAGTGGTATACAATAATAAAATGTTCCATTTTTTGCTTTCTCTTTTTGAGGTATAAAGTGTGACATTATCTGTGTTAGCAAATGGATAAGGAATGGGTTGGGCACTGCTCAGACGTCGAGCAAATCTACCAGGAGTGGAGACTAGTTGAGTGTGACAACGTGAACTTCACTGACCTCAGCGGCAACTGAATAGTAGCATATGTACTTGCAACAAGAGTGAACAATCCACAGGCAAACCATTTCGGAGACCCAGGGTGGAATGGATCAGGGTTTGCATTAAGGAACATAAGTACAGGACATCACTGTAGAAGTACAAGACATGGTCTATAACAAGTGCCGAAGGCACAAGCCTCTAGGGGAGGGGTGAAAGAGGTTCCGGAGCCATTCCCCTGGAAAATATTTTAAAATTTAGTTGTTCTGGAATCACAGGCAGCCCAAGCTCACAGATTAATATTTATGCGGATCGAGTGATTTGAGTCAGTTTATAGGACTTTGTATGGGAAAATATTGATTTCGTATAATTGCAGAAAATTGATGTAAATGATACAAATAGAGCTTGCTTACCTTTCCCTTCTTAGTGGGAGGAACTCTGAACTGAAAATCACCCCCAAATTGCTCCAAATCACCGCAAAAGCAGATACAAGACGCAAGTGACACGGGGGAAAAGGTAAGCAAGCTTTATTCGTATCTTTTACATCAATTTTCTGAAATTATACGAAATTGATATTTCCTCATACAAAATCTTATAAATTGACTCAAATCGTTTGATCTGCTGCCTGTGTGGGGGAGGGGAGGGGGAGGATAAGGGGTCTTCTCCAGGATGCGAATAAACACGCTAGCAGCTGGATAGAATACCAGTCACAACAGTCTTTACGGATCAGGGTCCCATGGGTCTGCAGTTCTCTAGAGTTCATTAATTTATGGTTTTAGTGCTCCTCGGATGGTATACAACAGGCCATGACATTCTCACTTTCTGATTGGTCGAAAACCATTGTCAATAAGAGTACATGTACATACCACGATAAACACGCCATCACTGTACGCGCCACAACTGCAGGTCAAGGTCATCACTGTAGGCGCCACAACTGCAGGTCAAGGTCATCACTGTAGGCGCCACAACTGCAGGTCAAGGTCATCACTGTACGCGCACAATTAAATGGTTTCCCAAGCTAAATTTATCTCTCGTAAAAAGCTGGTACGCTTGACTATTCCAGTTTAATGTAAAAAAAGAACAAATTTATGATAGGTTTCCGTGGTATGTATTCTTATAGACCACTTTTTTTCGTCATTTCATGTTCAAACTTTGTTGTGGATTCACTCTGCTGGCGCCTCGTGAATCCACAACATTTTGACCATTCGATGACGAAAAAAAGTGGTCTATAAGAGGCTCGAAGACCAAGTAACCTCCGCCCCCCACTTGCCGAGGTAAAGAGGGTGGTTTATAGTTACTAGATTATCATTCAGCTTGTGTGGAAACAAGAAGGCAGCTAAAGCAAAAACAGTCCGCCAAGGGCGGAGAATTACCTCTAATTATATGGTCCAATGTATGGCCTCAATTCTTGGCTTTTGGATGAAAACCTTGTCTAGATATGTCCTCAATTCTTGGCTTTTTTCACAGAATTTACAACAACAAAAAATAGCTCCATTGGTACTATTGAGGGAACTCGTTGATTTGAATTATCATCCAAATGATTGTTGCCAATGTATGTCAATAAAAGTTAGTTTTTTTTGCAAGTGTTGTGTTCTGACCTTGACGGAATCGAAGTTGTTGTATTTTGGTTGAAACGAAAGGTCTGGGAGAGGTCCAAACAACTGAGTTTTCTGGGGACTGGACTTTAAGGGGTAAGTGGGGGGGGGGGGCTTCATGCAAACCACCACCTAAACCAGCAACTATCGTTGTCTTTTTGTTTTTTTGTTGTTGTTGTTGTTGTTGTTGTTGTTGTTGTTGTTGTTGTTGTTGTTGGTTTTTTTGTGTTTTTTTTAAAAGTATACTAGAATTTTTAACAATATGTTGTAATTTGAAATACGCAATTCAGCCTTAAGGCTGCTTATGTATTTTATAAATAAACTATCTATCTATCTATCTATCTATCTTACACAAATGAACTGAAACTAATGTAGGCTCTCTTTTGCTGTGTCGCCAAGTACTCGAGAATCCAGATACTATTTAATATAAAATACCGTGAATCCCAGTCAGTGGTAAGCTCGAGTCTTATAAGCATAGCGGAAAAACGGTTTTTCTCATTTTTTTGGTTTCTCATATAAAGGATATCTAGGACATCTATGGTTTGTTAAGCTCTACATTTGATACACAAGCTCAATTTTGGTCAAAGAAAAATAAATGAAATGTCAGAAAAGTTTGAAGAATGCAGTTTTGAGATATAAGGCTTTCTACTTTGGGAGAGGTGATATTTTGATCAGCAGAACAACTAACATTTTCCCTAATATCTCCCAACTGTTCCACTCTTATTTAACTGTGTTTTTTGGTATACCGACCAGAATCTAAGACATTAAGACTTTAGACTTACGGACGGACCATTTGATATCGTGGGGTGGGGGTGGAATTTGCGAGCAAAGTTTTTATTTTGCCCTAGAATGGGCCTGCAAATTTTTTTTGCTTTTCCCTCTCTTTCTCTCTCTCTCTCTATTTGTCTTTATAATTTTGTGTCGTGTAAATTTCTTTTTGGCTTTTCGGCTCGTGCAAATTTATTTTTACAAATTCACCCCCCCCCCCCCACAAAACCAAATGGTCCGTCCCTTATCAGTTTTAATACGCAAGAAAATCACAAAAACACCAGATTTCGTTTTTTCCGCTATATTAGTCTTATACAAATTCGTAAGGGGTTTTGGGCTTATAACCAGGGGGCTATAATTGGTATTAAAAACCGTTTCGAAATGAGCTAACAAGAATTACTAGACAAGATCTAACCCTACAGTTATTATTGAGATGCGTTTTCCATTTATTGGCCTTTAAGCTTAACATTAACAATGATTTCAGTCAAGTTATTACAAGCAAAGTCAAATTTCAGAAATTAAAAAAGATTAACGCGCCTGGAACTGGAAGTTGAACTATAACGATTCTTGTTGAGAGAAGGGCCGGGGGGGGGGTATATCCAGGGGGGCTTATAGCCGGAATATTATTGTTAGCAGACAGATAGGCTTATATAAGCGGGGACCGGGGTCTTATAACCAGGATTTTACGGTATTGTTGGATAATAACAAGGATAGTGATACAATCCCGCCTTATCCTGTGTTCTGATTGGTTCATTAAAGTATTCAGTAAGAATCGTGGGTCTTGGTGATTGACGTGTGTTGCTGGTTACAAATTCGTGCCACTGCGCAAAGTGTTGCCACGCAGATTCTTTCATTGCTGGGAGTATTAAGCGGTAACTCTCTAAACCTATGCATACCTACCTAACTTAAGAGACATAACTTTGAACATAAAATATTTCACATTTTATTAAGTTTCGTACTGTCTTGCAACTCCCTTCAATGGAATACAAAACCTTTTTAAATACAGAGGACCACACAACGCACAAATAGACCGTACTGGTACTATTCGCTGCTGGATCTCTTGTTGTAGAAATACACGTGCCAGATGTCACTCAAATGTACTGGTTGCAAGGCTGGCACTAAAGCAAAAGGACAGATTTATTGGCCGAGATTTCAACCATTGAGAACTCTTCAGGGCCAGGGATATTATGAAAGAAAATAACGGCTCCTAAAATTAGAATTCAAAATATACATGAGTGGTAGTTAATGGTTCACTAAAGCTGGCCTTGCACGCCGCATTTTTGTTCTATAATTCTCTACGATACGATAGTGCACGCTATCATACAACAAAAATGTTCAGTGGATATCGTAGCGTGTGAGGGCACCTACGATAAAATACCATGCGATTTTGCCGTAGCGTAGGAATCGTAGAGTTTTGGACATGTTCAAAAATTTTGAATCGTATCGTAGACTATCGTGTGGTATTGTAGAAAATCGTAGCGTGTGAGGGCAATCGCAGAAAATTGTAGGAAATCGTAAACAATTGCAAGGTTTTTGTAGTGACTGCGCATGTTTGGTTATTTTATCGTAGAAACTTGTACGACAAAATCGTAGCGTGTGAGAGCATTTGTTCTGCGGTTTTCTACGCTACAATTTCCTACGATTTTCCACAATTGTCAACGATTTTCCATGAAAGCGTGGGCTATCGCTTCGTGTGAGGCCGGTTTTATATGCTGTTTAATTTGACGAACTTCTCCTGTGTTGTTGAAGGTGTCAGCGGAGTACTTAGCGACTGTGCTTGTCGCTAGGCAACAGCAAGGAGTATGTCTATACAGGTAGTTACCCACAGTCCTTGAAACTCCTTGAACTTGAACTACTTGAAATATTTGAATTTGAAAAATATTCAAGGACTTGAAAGTATTTGAATTTTCTGTCAGTTGTCTGCAGCAATTTTTCGGAGTAAAAGAAACTTGATATTTTTGCTGAAATTGTAATGAATGGTACTACTGACTTCTGAAATTACCAAAAGTCCTCTGCACTATGGGCCTCCAGTGAGGTGCTATGAGTCCTTGAATCAGTGTAGGTTATGTCCGTGAAAGTCCTTGAAAAGTCCTTGAATTTGTTCAGCTGAGGGTGGGAGCCCCGTCTGTCTTTTGTTCTGCATTTGATTCGCCGTTAGCCTGCGATCATAGGACTTCTCGGTCCATTTACAGCGTTCTGAAATTATACTTCTGCATGGTAATGAAACGTTACCGGGAAATATCGTATCAAGGTCAGGAGGAAAATCTAAGAATTTTGATCTTGCTGACCAGTCAGGGAAATTGATCGTTTAATAGGAAATAGAACCCTTCTAAAAAAGCTGGATCTCAGATTGAATAACAGTATATTTGGAAAGTGTAAACAGGGACGTCTGTAAAGATCGGCCATTATAAACTAAACTATATATAACGCGCGCTCTGATTGGCGGAATGCCGTTTACCGTAACTCGATGGAAAACATGACTGCCTTTATTCAATAAA
>JAOBYG010533274.1:0-15143 GCA_025403545.1 Epizoanthus stellaris | reverse complement strand
TATTTTTGAGTAATTTGGGTAAAAAGTGGGGATGCAGAGAATACGCCATATGTCGTATTTGGGGCTGAGAGGGTTAAGATATGGCGGCCATCTTGGATAAGAGATATTATGGGATGTCCAGGGATCAAACCTCAGAAGCACATGGCAATAGACCTTTCTTAAGATATGGCGGCCATCTTGGATAAGAGATATTGTGGGATGTCCAGGGATCAAACCTCAGAAGCACATGGCAATAGACCTTTCTTAAGATACGGCGGCCATCTTGGATAAGAGATATTATGGGATGTCCAGGGATCAAACACCAGAAGCACATGTAGTGCGGTCTGTTAGGGGCAGAAACAGCCAAAACCGTTACCAGTCGCGTACAAGCACGTGGATCGACTAAATCATCAGTTAACATTCTGAAGTTAATGAAACAGACAAAAGAATGTTTGCTAACGGATGCACACGATTTGATGGTTTATTTAATGTCACGTACTTCTGGATTTTGTCCCCTGACATACCATAATATCACTTATCCAAAATGGCGGCCGCTGGATCTTTAAAAAAGGTTACTAAGTCCATGAACGCAGGATATCACTATCAGAAAGCAAATTCTAACAAACCCTAACATTTCCAAAATGACTGTTGGCCATGTTAGGAATGGTACTAGTTATAACCGCACGTGACAGAATATCTACACTCCAACTACTTGATATATGTTCTGCCTAACTTTTATTTGAACACAATCGAAAATTTGTCTCTTCTTATCGTTAGAATTGTTCATCGAACCACATTGTCTCCACATGTTTTTATTCTATCAGAACTATTAATTGTAGAAGGCCATGCAGTTAGTTAGTTTTCCCGTTGTCGTGGTGATAATGAAAAATAAACTATTTGAAAACAGTAAATGTTACTTAGGTTAGAGAAGTATTTGGTGAACGTAACAAAAAATATACCATTTACGCTTTTCATAAAATGTAATACTAATACATTCTTCATTTGTGGACTAGGTCGCTCCCTCTTTAACTCGTACCTCGAACATAAACTGGAATCTGAATATTTAGGTCAGCGGAGCTACAATCATTTTTTATTCCAAGAACAAAGTTCTGCTTTTGGCCGCTTCTCCACCATTTAATTTGTATTAATATCTTATAACATTCAATTGGCATTTATTGATCGATATTTGATTAATCTAATGATTATCGATCATTTTTCCACTCACCCCCAACAGGACTGCGTCCAAGGTTAATTTTTTTCTGCTGTGGCACAACGGCCTAATTCGATACCACTAGATCCCAGGCCCGACGCGGCCCATCCTTTCTCGGTCCAGGTTCCCATACTGTTTCCTAGAAGCACGGATGCATCCCAAACAGCGCGCATTTTCTTTGTTGTAGATTGGTTGCTGGTCGTGTCATACATATATACCCCACTGATAAATGGTACATAACTGAAAATGAATCCGACTTGATGCAATCGAAAACCCAGAGTTAATGGTGTTATATACCACCAGTTCCCCCATGTTTGTGTTAGCAACGGCTGGTGTTAAGGCTGTCTTCCTTTACTTTCGGCTATCCTTTGAGCTTCTCGTTTCTCTTTGAGAACGTCATCTTGGTCGTCGTCATCTTCGTGTTCTCCTTGGCTCATGAGTGAAATAAATCCCCAGGGCGGCTCGTCTTCAAACAGCCGAGAAATGGCCAGTAGGGCACTAGATACGAGTGCAAGACCAACAGTGAAATATAGAAACGTGACTGCCGTGAAGATAATAACGAACGCTGGGTGTGCCGATTCGTCCTTGGAGGGGTGGGCGGGTACATAGTCTCCAAATCCAATGGTACTGAGAGTTATAAATCCAAAGTAAATTCCCTCATAAAATGTCCAGCCCTCGTAATACATTGCTAGCGCAGCTAAAATCATCAGCATGGATATAACAATTATAAACACACAAATTACTGTCTTCGCATGTGTGCCTCGCGGTTCTCGTCGTAATAACCGTTTGTCGATGAATTGCATGAACGCTGCAATGCCTTCGGTAATCCGTTCACCAATTGATTTGAGCATAAGTCCGGTTATTGGAATGCCGAAGAGTGCGTAAAACATACAGAACAGCCTGCCCCAGAAAGTAGCTGGCGCCATTCTCCCATATCCTAGAAAACAAGTAAATATTGTTATTGCACTGTGTACTGTGTAGTGTGTGTCAGTGTGTGTGTAGTGTGTGTGTGTGTGTGTGTGTGTGTAGTGTGTGTGTGTGTGTGTAGTGTGTGTGTGTGTGGTGTAGTGTATGTGTGTGATGTGTGTGTGTAGTGTGTGTGTGTAGTGTGTTTACTTGTGTGTGCGTGTGTGTGTGTGAGTGTGTGTGAGTGTAGTGTGTGTGTGTGTGTGTGTGTGTGTGAGTGTAGTGTGTGTGTGTGTGTGTGCGCGCTAGGGAAGGAGGGGGAAGAATTTAAAACGAATGCTACAAAAGATGAGAGTCAATGAAGGAGATATCAAAAAACTTAATCCCATAATATCAAATAATCGACTCTTACAAGTGACACTGTAGTAGAGGATTTGCCGTAACGTTGGCAGAAACGTACCATATAAAGAATTTCCTAACGAGCTTCTAAACGAATCTATAATGTTTGACAGTTCATTTATCAGTAGCGATTAAGAAATAATATAAATTGTCAAAAATATATATTGTTATTTTAAAACGAGTTTGTTATTGTTCTCCAACTTACAAAAGAATTGAAATGTGCCGACTTTTCTGGTTTCGTCCTAAACGTTTCCATTTTTTTAGATAATCTTAAAAAGAAATAAAATAAAATATACTGTCTTCTTTCACGACTGGGAAGTCTAAAATGTTTCAAGTATAGCTGCCTGATATATAGACAGGTGATGTCTTGCTCTACAGTGGATTACCAGGAATTTTAATTTGTACGAATGGCAAGACTTGCTGTTACTGTATAAATTTATCAAACGATTAGAAAGAGAAGAAGTTTGGAAATTTGTTTCTAAGCTTTCATTCCATTTCGACATTCATTTGACAGGGCGGAAGGAGGATGCTATGATTTGTATGCTTTTCGTGAACAAATCGGACACTCCACAAATATCGAACATATATGCTTTAGAGTGTAGGATAAAACTTTGGAAAGAAGAAGAACTTTATTTTACTGACATTAATGGGGTGGTGATTATTTAAAGGATTACTACTACTATACTACAGAATATGAGAAAAGAGCGACTTAGCATAAATAAATGTAAAATAGTTAGCTGTGCAAAAAACTTCAGGATACGTGGACGAATAGTACATGTGAAAACAATTTGTGTTATCGCATGCACATGATCAAATACTGGGATTGATCAACTAAAAGTAGATATAGCGGGATGGTATGCTTTCCGCCGTGATGACGGTTTTAACCAAGGACCAACGCACGAAACGTTGTCTGACCGGCCATGCTCACAGCAAGAAACATATCATTTGATCAGTCACTGTTATTAATTACCAATCTTCAAACATCAAGCCAAGAAAGAGCACAGCGCAGCACACAGCACAGCACAGCACAGCACAGCACAGCACAGCACAGCACAGCACAGCACAGCACAGCAGCACAACAACACAACACAACATAACATAACATAACATAACGTAACGTAACGTAACACAACACAACACAACAAACCACACTATACTACAGCATAACAGAACGTTTCACACCACACTACAACACGCTACAGCACACCACAACACACCACACCACAACACAGCACAACACAGCACAGTACAGCACACAATACACCACACTACAACACGCTACAGCACAACACAGCACAGCACAGCACAATACAACACAGCACAACACAACACAACACAGCACAACACAACATAGCACAGCACAACACACCACACCACACCCCAACACAGCACAACACAGCACAACACAACACAGCACAACACAGCGCAGCGCAGCACAACACAACACAACACAGTACAGCACAGCCCACTACACCACAACATAGGACAGCACACAGCACAGCACAGCACAATACAACATAACAAACCACACCACACCACACCACAGCACACCACACCACACCACACCACACTACAGCATAGCATAACATATCACACCACACTACAACATACTACAGTTCACAACATACAGCACAGCATAGCATAGCATAGCATTAACGTTAACATAACATAGCATAACACAGCATTAATTAACATAGCATAGTATAGAGCGGATTTCGCATGAGTGTCGAAAAGGTCATGTCTTGTCTTTGTAATGTCTTGTCTTTGTAATATCTTTACTTTGTGATTCCATTGGTTCATCAATTATTTACTTCCAGCGAATCACGTAAGGAAGCAATAACACTATTGTTTCTTAGCAAATTACGCTTTAGAGTAATGACAAGACATTTATACAAGACAACATGTACGTGCACGTATGCACTGCATTTTGGCGCCACAACCCTGCGACGCGCACCATTTTCCCGCCATTTTACAGCCACCTCGTTGGCTGAATGTACTTCTGAATCTAATGTATTGTAATGTCTTTGCTTTTGGTTATTCGACACTCATGCGAAACTCGCTCTAGCATAGCACAGCATAACGAATCACAACGCAGCATAGCTCGAATCACAGCATAGCATAGCGAATCGCAACACAGCATAGCGAATCGCAGCATAGTAGAGCGAATCACAGCACAGCATAGCGAATCGTAGCATAGCATAGCAAATCACAGCACAGCATAGCAAATCACAGCACAGCATAGCAAATCACAGCATAGTAGACCACGACCAGACCAAAAGAAACCCTTCAGTCCAAATGGCCTTCTTCTGGACATTTAGCTTAGCACTGCTCGCCTCTCGACTATTATCAATCTGTTCCTCGATCATAAAATTGCCGTTGAAATTTGCAATCATTTGTCGACTGAAAACCAACAAGCAAAGCTGATACTTGTTTTTGTTAAGACTCGAAGTAGTTTAAACCTTAGCGTGCAGATCTACCAGATTTCTCCAGCACCGCACATGATGTTAGTTTGCGTCGTTACGCTATTCAGGGATCACATTAAAAATGTTGTATACTTCTCACATGCAAACGTTATCATCAGAGAATACAATTAATCACTACGATTTGAATCAGCAAGAATTATACCCTTCAAAACATATCTCTGTTCATATTTGATTTTCGTTTATTCAAAGAACTGAGACAGCTTCAGCATTCAATCACTTTATAGGACAGCGAACATCCTATACGAGAGCGATATAGGTTTTGTACGAAATAAATATGAAGGTAAAAGTACCCACCTTACGATGGAAGAATGTTTCGATATTTGAAAAGTTGTCTCGGAATTTCGACTAAGATCAAACACGAATGGTAAAACTCTGTTCTATAAAACGTAAGATGAAGAGCTGTACAAAGATTATGTGAACCTTATTTAGCCCGCAGAATGTGAACATACTGTAATTCATTCATGCGATAGTATGTTAAAATAAAACACCTTTATTAAAAAAAAAAATTAAAAAAAATTAAAAAAGTTCAGTTTTCATTTCGGTTCACACCAGTTTGTAGGATCATGTTAACTGTTGAGTAGGCATAAAACAGTCGAACATTGAGGCAACGTTTTAACGATTCTCAAAGCTAAAACTTGACCGTTTTCGTAATATTAAGGACAACAAATATCTTGTTAAGGATGAAGAGCCATTAACAATAGAAGCCGTAATTAGTGCATGTGGTAATGACCGAATAAAATACGTCAGAACCATTCGCACTCTCCATAGGAGTTATCTCTAGTCATCTTGTTCTCTTTGAAAAAACACATTTGGTTATCATTAATCTAAAAGTAATGCTTATTGTGAATTACGCCATTACAGCGGCTAAATATTGCTTCAGCAGAAATGATAATATACATACATCTAGATCAGCCAATAGTCATTTTAGCGTTTTCGTCTTACAGAACTTCCCATTAAAGACATCTCGTCTTTTCTTGTTATATCCAGCCCCAAAGGTCTGTTTTGTTTTAGTGCTGAATAGTCCTTTTTCGAATCTGTTTACTGTATACACGGCAAAATCAGTGTGCCGTGACTATTTGTTGTTTCCTTTGCTTCAGAGCAACAATATAATAAAATTTCAGTCTTTAATTGGATATTTGGTATGTAAACGACAAATTAGAAAAAGAAAAGCCTTTCTTATTTCGTTATTTTAAATTCTAGCTTTTGTGCTGGTTGAGTTTCTATCCATTAGTCAACATGCAAAGCCGGATGCTATTGTTTTCATAAAATAGCGAATTTTCTCTGCAGTGAACTAATATTAGGGTATCAAAATTAAAAAAAAATATATGCAATAAACCAGATTGTTACTGTAAAAAAGAAATTCAATTGCCTTAAAAACTACTTTTCGCCACACAAAGAAAGCCTAGCCATTACTGACGCGTTCATAGTAAAGTATCAGGAAAAAAACCCGTAAAGTGAACAATGAAATAGTTTAGTAGGTTTATAAATCAGTGCTGCCACTCTTATATGTTGATCAGTAAACCTTAAACGACTCGGCTAACAGTCGAAGTCAAAGCAATATGATTTGATAATCAGATATGCATGAAACATGTCTTTTTCCCCCGTTGACATCAGTAAATTCAGTTATTCGGTTTCGACATTTAATGACAAATATTCCGACATTTGTAAGACACCTTGTGTCGGTGAAATTTTGCCAGAAATATTTGTAAAAGTCTACATGTTTTGACCTTCTTATAAAACATGGCTTCACCAGCGCCCGTAAGCACAAGTACAATAGTCCTAACTTCACCGTGAAAACAGGCTTAACGCAAGCCTAAGCATTGACGCAAGCACAAGGATAAAAAGGTTTCCAGTTCGTTTTTTACTGTGCTTGCCTTTGGGTTTTGTGCGTATTTCGCGGTTCGTTTTTCACCTGACGTATATATTTTGTGCTTTTGCATGTTCCGGCTTACGTTGCTCGTTAAAATCAAGCTTTAGGGTGTATTTCAGTACACACAAACACTGATGGAAAAGCGTCAGGAAAGCTGAAATAACAAATTAGAAATCCTATGAGACTGTATACTGATTTGCAAGAGCCGAGCAGACAGGTTGAAATCACACAAATAAATGTTTGAGATGAGAGTAATAAAACGTGTGAAATATAGTAATGTGCTTGTTATGTTCAAGCAGTCTTTGTGTATGGATTTGGCGATTCGCAGTCCGACGAAAAACACCGCATGGAAATTTCAACCTTATCTTGTGACTATCTTTTATCGCGAAGTCTTTTAATCCGAACTGTGATTATAGTCTTATAGAGAATATGCTAATCGGAAAGAGACATCTGCGTTTGTACGAGAAATGTTGAAAATTCTTAATATTCTTTTCCAAGACTGATGTCTTCCTTTATAATTTTGACAGTTTGGCCAAACACCGGCCCACGCACTGTACCATTAGTGAAAGACGAACCGTCACAAACAGGAAAATGATATGAAATGAAACGCCACAAGAAAGCTTTCTCTTCGCTAAGAAACACTTTTCATTCGCACATTATGGTATTAAACGCAAAGCATCCCTAATTTTGATATCATTTTTGGATGGAATATGAGTGGGGCATCTGAACAATAGAACTGGTCCCGATTTGGTAGATTTTGATATTTTTATAGTGATAGAAGGTTGTTATGTGGTATTGTCGGAAAAAGAGAAGGGAATCATTTGAAACAGTCAAATTTTGCTAACTAAATGAATTTTGTGAGGCTTGTCTAAGAAAAAAGATGTGGCAGGTCGAGGCTCAGCTGACAGTAATGTGTGGTTGTTGATCGTGTTTGTCATGTTTGTCGGCAGGTGGTGACAGAACGAGTCTTCTTTGATTCCCTCATTATTCCAGACAAGACATTCTTTGCCGCATTGCATAATATATACAAATGGCCTGCATATACGTCAAAATAATAGTACGAAAACAACCATAAAATTCGGCTATTTCGACCTTCATTTTCTTTGTAAAAATTTGTCAAAGAAAATCGTTATAAATACAGCAATCCTGATCTGGAAGTAAGCTGTTGTGATCGTACAAGTTTAAGCTCAAGCCCTAGAACTCAACCAGAGACTGTTTGGCGTAAAACAAGAACAATAATTTAAACCATATAAATATTTTAGAGGGCGAGGGAGACAGTTAACTGAATTAAACTCATTCAAAATTACGTAACTTGGTTTTGTATTCAGTCTGCAGTGATAGTACAATCGAAGCAATGAGCAGTTGTGGAATTCTAAAGCCACAGAAGAACAACAAAAACGTTTCTTCTTTGTTGCTAAAGATAAAAAATCAGTACTGCGATAGATTGTCGATGGTGCAAGAAATAAACTAGGTGTCTGAATATTTAGTGAACACGGCAAAAGTCCATTATTTAGCTTGAAAATATATTTGAACATAATTCGGAGTACACAGGGACACCAACTTTTGTAACGTCACTTATGAATCTAAAATATAGCCTAAATCAAAGGTTTCTACAAATTAGCTACATTTTTTTTTTTTAAATCTTTTTTATCATATTTTTCGAATATACAAATTGTATTCTCAGGTAGTACCTAATGACTAAACCTTGCTTTATCTGTAATTTTATTCATAAGCGACTTTAAATTTCATTTCGGTACCGTAAAAACACAGTTTTCTAGATAGAAGGTTAAATCCATCGGCTTAGCGCACTTCAGGTAAAAGATCGCACCTCGGTGGCAATATTTACTATAAACTATGCAGTGCTACGATCGGGAATCTGAGCAATCGAGCTATTTTTGGAAATGCAGTCCCATATCTGCTCCCATCTTTGGTTGGTTCGTTGAAGGATCTTTCTCTTTCGTCGACAGTAGCCATGAATTCGAGTACAACTGAAGGTTTTATACCGTAATGCGCACACTAGCCTTCTCTTGATTGTAATGTATATCTGAATGTTGAATATGAACACGTGTATGTACATCCGCGTATATCCGTGTTGGTATACTACCGAAATATTCGCAGCGAGTTACTGTTTTGCTATGTAGAGTATTTTACAGAAGTTCTAGTTGAGTGAATTCTTCGAAAAGTAAATTAAATTGAACAGAAAGATTGTACGTGTGAAAGTTTGTTTTTGTGATGAAGCCCGATTAGTTTTGATTCTTTCGCCTAATCATACTCAAACTATACATGTACAATTCTTCCGAGCAACATCTGGGATTGTGTAAACAGTAGAATTGTCCTTTCATCGGACGTAGAATAGCTTTTATTCGTTTTTTCCTCTTAACTCAAACTGAGAACACAGTTATCCAGTCAACACTGACGTATCACTCGGAACGACAGATTCCATCTCGTCTAATTTTTTTTACTTTCCAACTGAAACGGATATAATGAATAATTCTCTTTTTTCACTAAAAACGTAAATTAATTCTCTGTCGCTGCCGGTCTTTTGTAATAAAACTCTTGTTGAAAAGGCTTGCTCGGAGAAACAATGTTCTTTTCTGAAATTTACTGGGTTAATTGCTTCACACTCGGCTCTGAAATGGAGGTTTAATAGAAAAGTTTTACGGCGACTAAAAGGCCCGTTTATTATCATAAACAATACTTGCCACTTGGGATGGCTTGATTGAAGTTCGAATTCAGATGAAGGTTTGATTTTGAAACATTTTGATGAAAGATAAAGCCTCCTGGGTATGGCTTTGTCTCGGTCATGGCTAAGTGGTAAAGGTTTTGCTCTTGAAAAAGCGCTTTGCATAATGCAGCTTCAGCGCAGCGTGAAGTTGAGTCATGGCTTACGGATCAAATGAAGTCTGAAATTAGTGATGAAATAATGTACCCAGTTCCTTAGCTACCGTTAGTTTTGAGAAATGGAAAAGCTTTTAGCTTTTAAAAACATAAACTGGACTAACTTAAGAAGACAACAATTATTAAATGTTCTGGATGATAGCGCTGAAAACCTAAAGCAGTTTCGAAAATAAACTTCCCACGCACGGGAACAGAAGTTTGAATATTCATGTAAATGCTTTGTCGAAGTGCTCAAACTTCGCACTTTCTCGTAAAAGAAGCTAAGATTTCGCCGAATTCTGATATTAGTTTTAAGCAATCTTAGTCCCGTTTTTTCGCAATTATTTCTCGCGCGTTTTGTGGCCCCCGTCGAGGTTTTAATATAAATTAACAACAAGGAGTGAAAGAAACTATAAACTCCATATAGTGTTTTCTATAGCGGAGTTACAAAGCTATGTGCGGTAGGATATTTGATAAGCTCCGAGTCTGTCGCTCGCCACTCTATCGTGAATAAATTTCTTCGTTACCGCAAGCTCCTCCCGTAACTCGATATACTGTGATGTTAATGAAAAGCTAGCGAAGTCAGTCTTATCATCATTTTATTTCGGCTTTACCTTGTTGATGATTTCTGTCGACTCGTATTGTGCCGAAATTTATTCAAAACAATCGGCGAACAATTATTATAAAACGCGACTCGATTTGTAAGGCACTGAACACTATTTTCAAATAGCAAATTTCTGTTAATTCGCTGTTGCCGCGAATCAATCCGACAGTTCGGTTCGCCGGTTGAAAGGTCAGTTGATACGACAAGTGCAGCAGTTGCCAACATCATGTGCTGCTAGAACTGAAATTGACAGCGCAATCTGACAAACTTGTAAACTAACTGTTATATCTTACCAATAGTCGTCACCACAGTGCCTGAAAAGAACACTGAGCCGGCGAAACTCCATCTGTCATATTCCACATCGAAGTACCCCTCTTCTATAGCTTTGTTAATTTCCACGAAAAACTCGGCCATGTCATGTTGTGATATATTGTATTTGGTGGTGATAGTGTTGCGAACGTGGTCAAAATGGTTCTTTTCCTTCTTCTCAGCTCCCGATTCTAACGTCTGAAATAGAGCACCACCAAACAGTAGATAGACGAAGAATAATGTCGTTCTCAACAGAAGGTTTTTAGTGGGTGCCTTGAGAGAGCGAAAGAAGTTAAGAAAGAATACCCCCATAACGCAGTTGATGTACTTGGGCCGCGAAAACGACCGCTAGGCCGCCGCCCGGCTGTCTCTGATCCCAAACAGTGTGGTCGAGTTGTACCTCTCATAAGCAATGGGTCGGTGTGGTGAGGAGCGCCAACCAACAACCTGTTCAAACTCGATATATATACACACACCAAAAACAGTATTTGCGAACCGGAGGTCAGCTCTTTTGGGACTATTGTTTTATTATAAACATATGACGTCACTCGGGCCAATGGCGTGAAGGAGTTTAATAGGAGAATAAGGTGATTACAGTCGGGCCGTTGGCGCTCAACACCGAGCAGTTCAAACTGGCAGCTTTGTTTCAATTACATTACATTACATTGTTTCAATGTTATACAAGTGCTATCATTTTATCAATCAAGTCGTTCTCCTGCATAAAGCGAAATCTCAATTTTCACCTTTCAGTGTTTAACTTCGTGCAATCTTCCTACTTCAAACATGCTAGAGTTTTTGTGGCAGAAACAACAATTTTAAAGACTTTTCTCCATTGTTATTAAATTTGCCAAATATGGGTAAAGCAATCAAACTTTGGTTGGAGATTTCCGTTCGAAGGAAATTTATCGTGTTCATTTTCCGTTGCTTTCAAATACATGCAAATTACGGTGGCCATTAAAAACAAAACAGAAAGAACTAGCTGTAGAGAATGCTTAAAAATAAAACGCAACCTAATGTCTGCCCGTGATTATAACGAAAAATTCAGTTACTCATTTTTAAATCAGTGGTTATAGATGTCTTCTCAACGGAAAATGTTGCGAGTTTACCAATAGCGCTGTGAAAGCGAACATAAACTCGTTAGCGTTCAGTGAAGCAGATGGCTCTGTGAGAAGGTAATCAATACAGACAGAACAATTTATAAATGAACGCACGGAAAAAACAAGAATTCCCGCGAAGAACAATAACACACCAATAGTGAAAGTTCACCCTGCCGTATTTAAGCGGCCCGTGACTTGAACAAAATGTTTCTCTAATATAAACTTTGACACAATACCAAAATATAATATAACAAACAAAGTGATCTTTTCAGGAGCTTGTTTGAATGCGATAAAACGATCAAATGCTTCCCAAATGTGTTTCTTATGAGAAGGGGAAAGCAAACTTGCAACTACATAATTAGGGTTTCTTTGTGTGTGCGTCTTTCTTAATATAGTTTGATTCACTGAAGCTCATGTGATAGTTTGAGGGCATTGCGTCTCCTGTGCGGTTGAGCCGGCGTGGTTGAAGTATTATGCAAAAATTCACTGAGCTGCGTTAATTTGATGGCAACCCGTGGAAAGGGCATTAATATTTTTTATCAAACAAACAGTCGAATTTGTCACACCAGTTATGGCTACGGATAAGCAAGCAATCAGAATCGAACAACGTCGGGGTTAAACACAAGAAAATTGTGAAGGATGAAAAACATGGAAACTCTGGTTTTGTTTGTCTAGGTTTTTTCCGATGCCATGTTCGGGTTTTAGTCGAATCTGGCTTGGCTCTGAACACCCGTCTGAACGTTGTTTTGGTGTCCGGAATACTTCATTTAAAAGAAATAAAAGGTGGGCTAATCGTTTGTAGAGCTCTATTTACAATTTACAACGATGCACTTCACTCGCCGATTATGACGATCGAGAAGAAAGTCACTTCTCTGGCACCTAAGAGCTCTAGACATATTAAAACCAAGGTTCATCGTGGTAAATCTCGGACGTTTGCCTTTCAATTGTTAAATGTCTGCGCGTTAATTATTTATCAGAAGTACAAAAGTACAGAAACAAACTCGCATCGACAGGGCTCTTCCTTAAACAAGGAAAATATTAATTTGAATGGCTCGAATTTCTATGATTGACACAAGTAAACAAACCATAAGTGCTGTGCGCACTTTGTATGCTCATCATAAACACAGTAAAGCAAAAATTATTCTTGTACGAACGCAAGTTTTCCCCATTTCTCAATATTTAAATCCCTAAACAATCAAAACTTGTTCATTTTGGTAATTTCTTAGCGCGCGAAAGACAGCGACGTTCTTTTCTGCCTGTGACATTGCTATGGAAAACATTGGCTGTGTCTTACTTTCTAATGAACTGAGACGAAATGATTCTACAATTATTTCTGAAGTGCATAACATTTTTATTTATATGAAAATTAAAAGGGCATTCTCTTAGAGATCCTATTCTTAGCTTAGCAACTAACTTGCTAGCTTCCTCGTAGAACAAAAAAACAGGTTTTCGGCAATAACCTTCACTAGGAAAACTAAAAAACATAAAATCTAAAAACTGAAGAGTTTGACAAGGATGTATCGACGCCCACGCTAGAGATCCGGTTTGAATCAGTGTAACCATTGGAGAGTTTTGTACACATGCCACAAACATAAGGTCTATTCACTAGCTGCGGGATGAGCATACTTCCTATAACGTAAATGTAAAATATATCATAGGATATTTGTAGCCATTTTGCCTGCGCGGTAAAAAGAAACATATTTGTATTCATTTTTTGTTGCTGAATGTGTTCTGGCTCGATATCTTCCTCCGAATTCACACCCAAGCTAAGATACTGACTTGCGATCGTGTATGGACTGAAAGCGAAAAGCAAACTATTTTCAAAACGTTTATCGATGAGTTGTATAAAAATTAACAAGCACATTCATTTAGACAAGCGGTTGAAAAGACGGTTATAGAATTTATTTTGCTTTTGCAATAAACAACAAAATGGATCAAATTTATCACCTTTTAAATAGAATTTGAAAAGAAACACAGGGTGGTTTGTCAGCATTTTATTAGCACATGGTTCTTTTGTATTAAGAATGCCTTCGCTTTATCTAATACAATAAAACATAATTGAACAACTGAAATGAACGCAATTGAAATTTTTGAGAATGATGCGATATTGAAGGATTGACACGTTCGCAGAAATCTTCGTCAGTTCGCGGCTAAAATCATTACCAACTCAAATGCGAGATTCGTACTAGAGTAAAAAACTGTTCGGCGTATAGCTACATTTAAAAATCTCAAGACTTATATGAATGGCGAATACAATTAGCCGAGTCGAAGCCACATAAAAACTACTAATTAAATGCGATTACTAATGAAATACGAAACATCCAATTCTTTCAAGAAAGACATTTTTTTTATGATAACAGAATTTATCGTTTGTATTCTAAAAGTAGAAAACATGGTCACATTATGGTGTATGTTAGTATCCAGACTTGAGAAATGAACTGCAAAGTTTCAAAACAAATCTTGAGGAATTTGTAACATGCTATCTAGTGAACACGTCTCCAAAGCAACTCGAAACACTTCACTGTATTATTTCGTCAAGGGGTTTTGATTTATTTCAGGTAATTAGCAACATTTCCTCGACAATGCTTTTTACGTGCGACGGCAAAAAAAAATAATGTTTGATTTCTTATAGAAGTGTACAAAACATTGAATGTACTTGTATGACCAGGTGAAGCTCGATATGTATGATAGTATGTATATTTATTTTTAATACTAGGCACGTTCTAATCTAAAGCGATATTAAAATGTATTGTAGGAGTTTATCTCTTTAGTGCCGCGTATTTTCGGTTGCACTTCAACGCTCATCATCTGCAGTTTTAGGCAAAACACGATTTCAGTAATCCATTTTAGAATATATCGTGCTGAAATCAATAGTTTTTGGAAAGAAAGTCTTCAAACGGAGTTCGTTTTCAATTCTCTCATACTCGTTAACACGTCTTTATTAAGAACGACAAAATGAAAATATGTTTGTTTTCGGTAATAGCCTACTTTGTTCATAAAGAAGAAAAGTAACTCGCTAAATTTAGCAATATGTTTAGCAAAGCGTTCCGCTCTTAGGGGACAATCACGTTGTATGTGGGCCAACATAGAAGGAATGAACGCCCACTGGCCCGCTGATTCGAAACAGGATTACGGGGTAATGACTACTACGAAATAAATAAGGAACGGTTATGAACAATATATCTTTAAATTAAAATGTTGTGAACGTGTTTTGCATGAGTTTTGACTGTTTCTTTGAATGTGACCGAGTTTGGCAATACGTTCGTTTATGTGTGTGTAGTGTGTGTGTGTGTGTGTGTAGTGTGTGTGTGTGTGTTTGTGTGCGAGTGTGTGTGTGTGTGTGTGTGCGAAAGTGTGTATGTGTGTGTGTGCGACTGTGTGTGTGCGAGTGTGTGTGTGTGCGAGTGTG
>JAOBYG010533273.1:0-26968 GCA_025403545.1 Epizoanthus stellaris | reverse complement strand
TTCTTAACGAGGATTTGCATGTGAACACGACTCTTTGAATAGCGCACTGCATTGCTCAGCAGATTGAAAACCGCACGTTCCAACTGCGACTCCACGCCGCGAACCCATACCGCAGTCTCGGCGAAGTCGCTGATCAAGCAATCTGTTGTTGGCAGCCGATCCGACGCTCGTCGGCAGATCATATTGAGGTCGGAGAGCTCAGCTCTGCTCGCCTGGCGACCTTCATCGACTCGGGCCAGATCGAGCAGGTCAGCGATGAGGGTTTCCATGCGATCGGCTTCAGCAACCATTTCACCGGCGAGGCGTGTGAGCTTCTTTGGATCCAGACTGACCTGGGCCACTTCAGCAGCGGCTTTGATAGTCGATAATGGTGAGCGGAGCTCATGACTGGCATCGGCGATGAAGCATCGCTGGCGCTCGGCGCCTTCCTGTAGCCGATCGAGCATCTGATTCATCAAGCGGGCGAGGTCAGCCACTTCATCGCGGGCCGTCGGTTCTGGTACTCGCTCGTCGAGGGTCTTCGATGTGATTCTAGCCACCCGCTCTGAGATTGCCTGTACGGGGTGGAGCGTACGCCCGACGGTGAACCAGGTGGCGGCGGCGAGGATCAGAATCAAACCAGGGACGATGAGCCATAGGGCTTTGATCACGGCGTTGACACTTTCACGGACCTCGCGCAGCGACTGATCGGACACCAGATGATGCTTATGATCATGCTGCTCGCCCGAATCCTCGTTGGCCAAAGCGACAGGTAGATCGAGCAGTGTCAGGCCGTCGGCCGATTGTCGAGTCTTCAAGTCGATGAGCTCGAGAATCGCAAACGTCTCTCGTGCCACGGTGAGTCGGGCGACCGGCTCGGCGAGGTGCTGGTCGAGCAGAAAGCCTGATATGACGCCATGGTGAGACCCTTCGTCCTGGGAGAAAACGAAGAGCAATCGGCCGCGTTCAACGGTCTCGATTTCGACGATATGTCGCTCGCGTTCCTCCGCGGCTGGCTGGTGTTCTGAATGTTCGCCTTCGAGCATATGATCGAGCGTGATGCGAGCGGCACGCAAGAGCTCTCCTTCCACCAATCGAACGATCAGGAAGGATCCGATTGCTAGAACAGCTGCTGTCAAGAGCGCTGCGGTAAGAGTGGTGCGGACCCGGACAGAGCCGAAAATCGACAGCATGATCAGATGGGCCCAAAGTATCGGGAGAGTCCATCGCGTGGCTCTCTATCGCGATGCATCCGAGGATCAGGCATCAGCTACGAGTCGATAGCCGACATAGCGCTGGGTGATGATCGTCTTGATTCCGAACGGCTCGTCGATCTTGCGTCTGAGATATCGGATGTAGACCTCGACTACGTTGGGATCTACATCGGTGTCGATACCCCATACCCGGTCGAGCAAAATCTGCTTGGATACCGGATTGCTGTTGGCGCGCAGCAGCGTTTCAAGCACGTCGAGCTCGCGTCGACTGAGCTCGATCTCCTCGGCGCCTCGGCGCACGACTGCGGCAGTGGGGTCGTATTTCAGGCTACCGCAGGTGAGCACGGCCGGCCGGAAGTCGGACATGCGCCGGGCTAACGCCCGAAGCCGTGCCAGCAGCACCACGAACGAGAATGGCTTTGACAGGAAATCGTCGGCACCGATATCGAGCGCCTCGGCTTCATCCCACTCACTATTCCTGGCCGTCAACATGAGAATGGGCGTCCAGTCTTCTTCCTCGCGCAAAGCTCGACAGATCAAATGGCCATCGAGCTTGGGCAGCATGATGTCGAGCACGATCGCGTCGTAGCTGCCCTCACGGGCCCGCCAAAGACCAGCTTCGCCGTCGTGCTCGACGTCGGCCGCAATGCCGTGATCCCGCAGGCCATCGCGGATCACGGCCGCCAATCTTTCTTCGTCTTCGACCAGTAGAACTCGCATCGAAGTCCATGATAGCCGTCCAGCCTTGGGCCAACCTGAAATGAGGCTTAGACAAACGGCTGTCTCTCTAAGCCTCTCTTAAGGCTCCCCTGGCTAAGGTCCTCTCGTCGCTTCGCAATTGAAGGTAGAAGACCTGCACGTGAAGGAGCAAGACGTGAGTAAGAGAAATCCGCTAAGCATCGCTGCCAGCGCCGCCGCGCTGACAGCCGCACTCTGGGTAGCGCCCTCCACGCCGGCTCCGAATCGGAGGAGCACGGCGGCTGCGATTGAAATATTTTTGCGTATTTTCGGTCGAGGGAATCGGGAAGCCAGATAAGTAACATTAGGAGCAATACAATGAAGAACAAAGTACAGAAATATATTGATTCCATGCCTCGAGTTTTCGTGATCGCAGCCGTCGTTTTGGTGATGCTCCCCGTGGTTGCTTGTAACGATTTGATCAGTCCGACCGAGCCAGGAGGCATGGAAGGGGCAGAAGGATCTGAGGGCTCGGGAGAGGGGGCTGAGGGTTCAGAAGGATCAGGTTCTGAAGCCGGCGAATCTGGAGTCCGCTATGGTATCAACGAAACTTTTGACGAGGTTCAAAGCGGTGTTCGACTGATATTGAACTATGAGCAGTCGAGCAGCACCTTTGTCGGAACTTTCGAGAATACGACGACCGGCGTTCTCATGCGCGTGCGAGTCGAGATCCATCTCTCGAACGGCGTGGAAATCGGCCCGACAACACCCGTCGCCCTCAATCCTGGGGAAACGCGTACAGTCACACTCTCCGCTGCCGGCCAATTATTCGATTGGTACACGGCTCACCCTGAGGTCGGATAGGAAGAGTGGTCCTGCCGGGCGACGATTATGTTCTGCTTATTCTGAGCGCCGGGCGTGAGATACGCGGTAGGACGGGCTGCGGATAGCCAGGATCGGATCGTCAGTGGCGATGATGCCGGTCACCAGATTATTTGGATCGTAGACGAAACCGGCGCAGTCTGTGTCCGAGCCCGCTTCGACGATGCGATCGATCACCAGGCGACCGACATTGGCCTTGCGGCGCTGCTCCGGCCATACCGCGGTGGGATCGTCGAGCGGATCGCCGTTCTCCGCGACCTGTAGAAAGATGTCCCATCGCGCTGGATTCTCAACCAGTCGATCGCGCAGCTCTTGTTCTAGGAAGTGGTCAGGGAAGCTCTCCTCCTGCTCCTTCGTCAGGCTTTGAAATCCGCCGACCGGCTGCAGATGGGGCATGACGTTGGGATTGGCCTCGTTGAAAGCTTTGATTTTGGCAGGATCCTTCTTGCCCGTATTCGGGTTTGCAGTCCGCACCTTCAGAAACTCGACGAATTGGCGCGGCGTGGCGGCAAAGAAGACCGGCGCCGAGATCATCACTAGGTCCAGCTCTTCTTCATTCGGCAGATGAAAGCGAGCGCCCAGGCCACGCACAACTCTCCAGAAGTGCCTCCAAGAAACGGCTGGCACCTTCACTGGCACCTTCACTGAAGTCGGACATGCGCCTCCAAGAAACGGCTGGCACCTGCACCTCACCTGCACCTGCTGAGCTGCACCGGCTTAACGGCTGCCTACTCCTAGCCGAGGGCCTCTGGCAGGATGAAATCGCGGCGGCCGAAAGCCTGGAGCACAGCCTGTCGGTGGCGCGCAGCCAAGAGGCGAAATCCCTCGAGCTCAGGACCGCCACGAATCTAGGGCAACTTTGGCAGCGCCAAGGTCGCCCGGCAGAGGCGCGGACGCTTCTTAGCGAAATCGTCGGTTGGTTTGAGCCCGATCTCCATAGCTCAGACCTGGTTGCGGCCAGAGAGTTATTGGTCGAGCTCAGCTGAGTGCCGTGCCAAGTCGGCGATATCTCAACGATCATGGTCGAGAATTCGCACTCCTGGCTCGGGTACGAGATTGCCGGTGAGGGCCCAGCCGCCAAAGCTCTCGGATACGGCCAGGATGATTTCGTTGCGGCCGGGGCGTAGATGCAGAAAGACCGCGCTATAGGTGCCGACGGTGCCGAGGAATCGATAGTCGCGAGATTGCCAACGGTCCGAGCCCCAATAAAGTAGATCACCGTTGGCGTAGATCCGAATGCGGTCACTAAAACCAAAATCGAGTCTTTGGATGGTTTCGGATTTCGCTTCGAGAATCAACCGGGCGAAGGTGGTGTTTTTGCCACCGGCCAGGCCTTGGATGCGGGCCAGGTTGGCGATGCCGTTATTCTCGATGTCGAGCTCATGCCATTTCAGATCGGTGAGCACCTGCGAGCTCAAACGTGTCTTGCCTTCGACCTCGGACTCGGGCACGGCGTCTGAGATCTGCCAGGTGCGCACCAATCCTTCGCTTTTGCGTTCGGGGCCGTCGCCCTCTTGCTTGGGCAGGTCAACGATTTCGATTTCTTTGGTCAGCTGATAATGGAAGTTGGAGAAGCGAGCCGGTGCGAACCCGGAGAAAAGAGCGATAGCGCCGGATCTGATCTCGTGTTTCAGGTCATCGATCACTAGCACTGGACGCTCACTATCGATATAGATCTGAGCCTTATCGCCCAAGACCTCGATTCGCACCTTCGTCCATTCACCAGACTGATAAGTAGTCGGCACGCTGTAGTCCGAGCCGTAATAGATCTGCCAGCCACCGACGCCATTGAAAACGGGTTGATATTGGTTGGCGTCGTATTTCCCGGATTGATGGGGACGCAGATAGAACTCTTCGTAGTTGCCACTTGCTTGACCACGCCAGCGAGCGCCGCTGAAGCCGCGCTGTGTACCCATCATGACTTCGAAATCGATCACACCATCGAGGAAGACGACGTCGCCGAGAACTGCCATACCGTTCTCGACGTAAAGAGTCTCGCGCCCTTGGAAAGCCTCGACGCGAGTCTGCTTGCCCTCAAATAACCATCGAGGATCCTCGAAGGATAGCGATTCGGACACAGCCGGGGCAGCTAAGAGAACGAGCAGGAAGAATGACCAGGCTCTCGAGACGACGATTTTCATATTCGGCACTCCTTCTCGGAATCGCGACTGACGGTTCCGAGGCGATGGTTTTCTGGGATGCTGGTTTCAAGCGGATGGCCGGGCAAGATCGACTTTGGCGATCGACGGCGCCTGAAGCCATTGTCGGGCAGACGCGCGTGGGACGTCTTGGAAAAAAGGAACCCAGCGGGGGCCAAAGCCTGACTGCTGCTCGCCAAAGGAGCTCCGCCTTTTGACATCCCAATCCCAAGGTGCCGAGCTTTCTCGTGTTGGCGGTTATCGGGAATTCGCACCTCCGGCGGATCTCGCCGAGGCCCTGGAAGGATTGTGGGTGCATTCGCCACCCACGGAAATCGACAATCAAAGCGCCAGAATATGCGAGCCACCGGCCCATCGGGTCATCCCGCATTTCGGTGCTTGCCTAACCCTGAAGCGCGTCTTTTCGCCTCGTGGGGAGCTTGAAGATATCGAGCTGCTTTTTCTCGGCCCGGTCTCCCGCCCTCGTTTTTTTCCAGTCGAAGCGGGGCAGGAGATGATCTCTTTGCGCCTTCGCCCCGAGCTCTGCCAGGCGATTCTCGACGTCGACGTCCGCAATCTTTGGAATGAAATCGAGGACTATGGCGCCCTCGCCCCGGCACTGGCTCGACAGCTGTTGAACGGCCTGGAGGCGCCACAGACTATCGATGAAGTTTTTGCGCTCTTGTGCTCGTGGCTGGTGCGCAGGATAGGCGAGATTCCGACCCACGGTTCTGCCAGCTTCGAGATTTCGAGAGCTGTCATCGAGCACCTACGCCGCCGCGACGGAGACGCCCGTGTCAATTCGCTGGTGCGAGATCTTGGGCGATCTCCTCAATATATGCGTCGGTTCTTCCGGGATCGCCTGGGCGCCACGCCGAAACGCATCGCCTGTCTGCTACGCCTCAACGCCGCGATCAGTCATGCCGACACCAAAGACTGCCCTGCCTGGGCAGATATCGCTGCCCGGTTCGGTTACAGCGATCAGGCTCATCTGGTGCATGAGGTGAAACGGTGGACTGGCGCTAGCCCGACCACCCTACACGCGGAACGTCGAGCCGAGCTCGAGCCGTATCTGTGCCGTGATTTAGAACGCGTACGACAGGCTGATGATGGCGTAGCGCGTCTGTTGCAATTCAGCCCTCAGGCCGAACACGAGCGGCGGATCGATCGGTAGAATCGTGGTGGTGAGAGCTCTTTCGGCGTGGTGATACTCGGCTTTAAGCACAAGGTCTGGGCTAAATGCGTAGTCGATCGCGAGCGCCGGTCCGGCGGCTTCGAAGGGATCTTGAATCGAAGGTTGATCGAGACTCTGGGGCGGTAGCACGGAGGTCTCGAGAACGGCCGAATCCCATTGCAGCCACAGGGCCCAATTCTCATCGAATTGATATCCGACTTGGAAATAGTAGTTTTCGAAGTCTGAGTCGAACGACGCCCGGGGGCTGGTCAGAGGACCGAAAGTCCGGAATCGGTATTCCGCGCGACCGGTCAGCCGCCCAAAGCTTGCCTCGGCCGAGGCATGCCAACTCTCGTGCTCTGTCTTACCGAATTTCTGGCGCAATACCCCTCCGGTGCCGTCGTGCACATTGCCGCCCAGGCCGAACCGCAGGTTGGCGCTTTGATTTTCGATCCAGAATTGAGCGCCGATCACATCGCGCGCCCGCGCCACCCGGACCTGCAGGCCCTCGGTCGGCTCGCTGAATACTTCCGGGATATCCCAGCCGCCGAAATAGCCTTCACAGGTCAGACTCCACTCGCCGCTCGAAGAGAAGGTCTTGGAGATCAGCAAACCATCAATGCTCGAGCTATGCAAATTGCCTTCGCCATAGAACGCTCCGACAGGTCGGTAGAATGGCAACAACACACCGACATCACGAATCTCATTGAATAGACCGATGGGTGTTGGCATGCGACCGACCTTGACGCCAATTCCATTACGGAATTCATGAGAGAAGAAAGCCCAGTCCAGCTCGATACCGCGTTCACTGATCACTAGATCGTCGCCGGCATTTTCGAAATCGAGCTGAACAATAACCGAGCTTCTTGCTGCCAAGCGATAGCGAAATTGTAGGGCTAGAGTCTGATATTTCGTGGTGCCGCCCTGCGGAATCCCGAAAACCAGGTCCGGCTGATTGGTGAAGAGAAGGGAGCTCTTCGAATTATCAATCCACGCCTTGGCCCACGCTTGCGAAGCGAATCCGTGAATTTCGAATTTATTCTTGTTTTCGCCTGATGAAGTCGTATCGTCTGCCCAAATATCGACATGACTTGATATAGCTAGAACGAGTATACCAATGCCGAGGCGCCACTTGCCCATAATAAGATTCTCCAAACACGCTATCCGTTAAAAAACGTTCCGAGATTACGAAGAGTGCGGAAAGCGTGGGGGCACGACTGAAGGCTTCTCTCCAAGCGCTCTATGACCTGGAGGAATCCTACTGTCGCAGGGCCGCGAGACTGGCACCAAAGCGCTCATCATTTAGCCTTGCGGCTTCGTCTTGGCGAAGATTCTCATGTTCGCCTCTGACGCTTGGCGATTCGGTCTTACAATGAAACTTCGGCGAAGGCGAAATAGTTATTTTCGATTGAAAGCGTCAGGAATCGAAGCTCATACGCCGGCACAGAGCGCGGCGTAAACCGCCGACAATGGGTCGTTGGAATCGGCCACCAATCGACGTGAGAAGCCGTAGATGCACTGGCAGTGCAAGGCTTGCGCGCCCCTTCGCGGCGCAGGCGTACTTGCGGTACGTCGAGCTGCGAAGGGCGCGTAAAACGCAGCAATGTCATGTAGATCCGGATTCGCAACAGATTCCTGGTGAGAAACGCGGGCTAATTATCCGACTGTTGTGCGTCGAAGCTACGGCTTGTCTGTAGCCGGGATCCAGATATCTAGCCTGACGATTCTGTTCTGCTTAGTCCGAGCGCCTGGTGTGGGAGACGCGATAGGCCGGGCTGCGGATTGCCAGGATCGGGTCGTCGGTGGCCATGATGCCGGTCACCAGATTATTCGGGTCGTAGACGAAACCGGCGCAGTCAGTGTCCGAGCCCGCTTCGACGATGCGATCGATCACCAGGCGACCGACATTGATCTTGCGGCGCTGCTCCGGCCATACCGCGGTGGGATCGTCGAGGGGATCGCCGTTCTCCGCGACCTGTAGATAGATCTCCCATTGCGCTGGATTCTCAACCAGTCGATCGCGCAGCTCTTGATCTAGGAAGTGGTCAGGGAAGCTCTCCTCCTGCTCCTTCGTCAGGCCTTGAAATCCGCCGACGGGTTGCAGATCCCAACGCGCTGCCTGCTCTTTCATGTCTTGCTGCTGGAAGAGAAAGGCGTGGGTTGAATAATAAGGCGCTGTGGCGTAGCTGGCCGGTGGCGGGGTTTGGGCAAGATAGCTCAGATGGGGCATGACGTTGGGATTGGACTCGTTGAAAGCCTTGATTTGGGCAGGATCCTTTTTGCCGGTAGCCGGGTTGGGAGTACGTACCTTCAGAAACTCGACGAATTGGCGTGGTGTGGCGGCAAAGAAGACCGGCGCCGAGATCATCACCAAGTCCAGCTCTTGTTCATTCGGCAGATGAAAGCGAGCGCCCAGGCCACGCACCGAGCGTCCTTTATCAGAGGCCTTCGGATTGCCGCCACCGATAGAGAAGCGGGCGGTCACTGGCACCCTCGCTGCGGCGAAGAGCGATGTGGTCGAGAATTCACTGGCCTCTGGTGAAGGGCTGAAGTGGCCAGCGGCGCAGAAGCCTTTGGCGTGAGAGCCACGCTCCTTCGCGTGGCGGCCGAAGACGCCGTTTAGCGCGTCGATCATTTTTTCCGGACTTTGTTGAGAGTCGGCTGGAGACTGGGCTGCGGTTGGAGTAGCGAGAAGGGTCATGATGAGGAGTCCTAGCGTAGAGATTGCGAGTGACGTGGAGACGCGTGACGTTCGCTGCGCACGCAAGGGCGACTGAGCAGTGGAGATCCACATGGCATTTCCCCTTTGAGTTGGTGTGTTGGGGAGACTGTAGCACATTTCAACAATAACAGCAGTTGTTATTGTTGAAATGCAGAAAGAGATGCCTCGTCCTTGGCTTCGTATCTAGAAAGAGGAGAAGATGCGGAAGCTATGTCCACGAAGGACGACATCCTTTCCATGTTGCGGCGCCAGGCGCTGACGGTGACCGAGCTGGCAGAGCGGCTGGGCGTCACGCGCAATGCTGTGATCGTGCCGCTGCGCCGACTTGAAGCCGATGGTTTGATCATGGGGATCGAGCGCCGCGACAAGCGGGTCGGGAAACCGGCGCTCGAATATGCCGCCGTGGCAGGTCGTGAGGACGTCTCGTCGCGCGCCTATCCGCCCTTTGCCGAGTTTTTGCTGCGAACGTTGCCGGAGCATCTTGGCCGGGACCAGATCGGCGATGTCATGCACCAGGTCGGGCAGAAAATGGCGGCGGATTTAGCTGTCGACCCGCAGACGAGTTTCTCCGCACGGCTCGAGGCAGCGACCGATTTCGCAGACAGCGTCGGCGCCGATACCGTGCTCGAGAAGGCAGACGGTGCCACCGTCGTGCGCAGCTATAGTTGCCCGCTTGGCCGCGCTGTTCGAGCGGAACCCTGCGTCTGCACGGTGCTGGCAAGTTTCTTCGCCGATGTCACCGGCAGACAGGTCATGGAGCAATGTGATCGCGGCGAGAAGCTCGTCTGCAAATTCGTGATCACTGAATAGGCGGCGACCGAGTCATCCGGTCGTGCCTACTGACCGACTGTGCCGCTGCGGCTCACCTTGGCCGCTCGATCGATCAAGAAATCGAGCACGAGGCTATCTTCCAGAATCTCGATCTCGGTGCCTGGTTCGTCTTTGAGCAGCGCGCTTTGCCCGCTTTCCAGGACCTGATCCTTGATGGCAATGAAGCCCCGCAGCACGACCAGATAGGTGTCCCAATCCGCATGCTCCGGCAGAGCCAGGGAGAGACCATTGGCCAGGTGACCGTCAAAGATCTTGATGTTGTTGCGGACGGTGGTCGGAGCACCGCTGTCGGCTGGTCCAGAAAGAAGGCGCCAGCCTTCAGGAGGTTCGCCCAGAGGCAGATGCTGGATCCTCGGTTCGAGATCCGCCGTATGGGGTCGGATGAAAATTTGAAAGGTGCGGGTGGTGGCGCCGGTGCTTAAGGTCCGTTCTTCGTGCAAGAAGCTTCGACCCGCGTTCATCACCATCAAATTTTGCGGATCGATGTTCAGCCTTGCGCCCGTACTGTCGCGATGCCGCATGGCGCCTTCGTGCACGTAGGACACGATCTCATCGTTGCGATGTTCGTGCATCGAGACCAGAGTTCCGGGTTCGAGCGTGGCGTCATCCACCGCGGCCAGGGCTGCATAACCGTGATCGGCGTGATCCGGAATGCTCGCTCCGGGGAAGATGCGACGGATGGTAAAAGGTCCCATGCGAGAGACATGGGGCGTTGGCGGTTGCACGTAGAGCACGTCATCCCCGCCTTCAGGCAAGCTCGGCGTAGAGCTCGCCAAGAACCGGCATGATCTGAGGGCCGGCGCCCTCCGCCCAATTGCTGACCATCTCTGACATCACTTGAACCGTAGAGGTGATCGAGACGCCCGCTTGCCGCATCCGGTCGAGAGCGATGTCGTCAGCCATTTTTGTCGCTGAGCCTGAGGCATCGGCGACCACTTGGATGTCATAACCCTCGTCCGCCGCATTGAGGGCCGGGTAGACCACACACACTTCCGTCAGCAGGCCGGCCATGATCAATTTGTTTCGGCCCAGCGCCTTGACCGCCCGGGCAAAATTCGGATCATCAAAGGCATCGACGATGCCTGCTCTCTTGATCCGAGTCTCGAAAGCATCCGGCAGAATCTGCTCGAGCTCCGGGAAGAGAGGGCCTTGAGCTTCCCACTCCATGCTGCTGGTGAGCAGTACCGGCATTCCAACCGCCTTGGCCGCCTTCGCGAGGGCCAGGGTATTGCGCTTGACCTCGTCCTGAGGTGCTGAGTGCATCCATTCGATCGTGCCGATCTGGTGGTCGATCAGGAGAAGTGCTGCGTTGTCCGCGTTGAATCTTTCGTAGGCCATTGTGTTTGCTACCTTTCTCGTTGTGTTACCCGCGTTAAAAATTAACGCGTTGAGTAACTTGTCAAAAAAACTCAAGTTCCGTTTTTGCCGACACGAGTCAACAATTCTGCGAGCTGCATGACCTCAGCTTCGGAGAGGTCTTGCAATAGGTCGCGGTCTGAGAGGTCGACCGGCTCGTCGAGGCCAGCCACCAGCTCGAGTCCTTCCTCAGTGATGCTGCATAAGATCGACCTTCGATCCTTGGGATGAGAGGTTCTTCGCACCAGGCCTTTCTTCGCCAGGCCGTCAATGATCCTGGTGATTCCTGGAGACCGTTCAAGAAGGCGCTGGCAAACCTCCATGGTGGAAAGACCGTCGGGGGCGCCACGCAAAATGCGCAGAGCGTTGTACTGCGAAAGTGTGAGGCCAAAGGGGGTGATGAGCTGGGCGGTGCAGGTCTTCACCCGGTCGGCTGCCCGAAGGATCTCAACGACCGCCTTGAATTGGATCGAGCCCTTCAGAGGGGGAGCATGTTCTTGGAGGGGTGCCTTCTTTGACATCGAAAGTACTCTACGCGGAAATATTTCACGCGTCAAGTACAGCTGTCTTTTTTTCACCAGAAGTGATTCGCGAACGCCAAGAGATTGCTTCCTCCGTGACAAGCTGAGCCTGCCTTTCTGGATCACCAGCAAAGGTAGCGTTCAGTCTCTCGGACGGTGATGGAATCATAAAGAGCGAAACGGTCAAGGTCGGCAAGGTTGACGCCGACCTCAGGGCGCAGCGGCTACCCTGATGCGATTTTCCAGCCACCTGCGGTGATCCAGGATGCGTTCGAGCCCGCTCCACGAGAAGGCTTCCAGCCGCTGCTCGGCCTGGCGACCATGCTTTTCGCCGAATAGATTCAAGACGGTGGCCTCGAGTCTCCGCTGCCTTTCCAGAACAACGGCGTGCTCGGCTGTCCAGGACGCCTGGATCGTCGGCTGCCGCTCGAGCTCCGGATCCGACGCCCGTTGCAGTCGACGAAACAAATGCCAGGCCGAGCCGTCTCCCCAAGCTTCGGCGATTTCGGAGAATTTTCCGTCGCTCCCAGTGCCCCCGGCATAGAGGGGCGCGTAGCCGGTGTAGTTGGGAACGCCTAATCCGAACCACATGACAGCACCTATCGCTACCGGCATATCACCCTGAAGATGGGCTACGAATGTCGACTGGGCCAGATTGGTGCTGATGGTACGGCTCAGAGAAGGCTCGGTCTCGAGATTCTCGCGCCACACGGGGATGCTCTGAGGAGGCGTGTAGTGCTCGGTGCCTTCGTAGCGATCCCGCAAGACGGCGAAGAGATCCTCAAGAGTGACGGAACCCGATTTGCTTTGCAGTAGCTTCAGAACCCGCGCTTCACGCCGGGTGTCATAGGGTTGATTCATCAGGCCTTCTCGGCCGTACACCCGTGCGAAATCCAGAGGTTCGTCGGCTGAGGCCTGCCATCCTTGGTCGACCGCATGAGACACCAGGGCATCGCTACCAAGGTCGTAGTCGGTGCCGATCCGGAAGCGGTTGGCGGTGACGTGAATCTCATCGTCCCTCACCCGTCGGGCGACCCAATGGTGCGTCGTGGTCTCGACCACCCAAGCTTGCTCGGGATCCGCCAAGTGGTAAATGAGACCGCCCCAATCCGCCTGGCCGTGGTTCTCGATCCACTCGCCGAGCAGCTCGACACCGTGGCGCGCGCTGGTGGCGCGTTCGAGCAGGAGCTGGCGTATGGCGTAGCGGCGCAAACCGACGCCCGGCCGAGCCTCCTCCCGAGAATGCGCCCAGTTGCAACTCATCGACACACCCCGTTCGTTGAGCCCGACCAGCACGGAATCGTAGGGACGGACTTGCTCCGAAGTGCCAAGACCGGTCGCGCCCATGACGTTTCCTGACGTCCAATAGCCCAGAGTCGTTTGAGCCTGAGGCAGCTCGATATAAGGCACCCTCAGCGAGGAACCCTCGGGATGGGACATCGAAGCGACGGACCATAAACGGCCGACCGCATCGTGCCCCATATCCTCATTGTGGCCATGGAGCACCGAGCCGTCGATGGTCAGGGCCTTGCCGACCAGGATCGTCGTACAGGCCGTGACCTGTCTCAGGTCAAGAAATGCCAAGAGAAGGAAGAAAATCGAGGCTCTTTGGGTCTGTGTCATGGTTTGCTCGAGCGAGATTGGATCTAATGATGGAGGCGAATTCTACAGAAGAGTGGAGATGCTCCCAAGTGCCGCCGTTATCCTCAAAGAAATGGCCCCGCTCTTTCATGGCGGCCGATCGCGCTGTGAGGAGGCCGGGCTAGGGCATTGTCGCGCTCCAGAGGCTGAGGTCGCCGCTTTCGAAGCCATCGAAGTAGAGCATGGGTGCGGTGACTTGGATCTGGAGCTGATCGCTCGCGCCATCCTGATTGACGCCATCGAGGAATTGGCTGACGTCCACGATGCCATCGGTTTGAATGGTCACGCTATCGTTGACGACATAATGCTCGCCGCTCGAGTTCATGGCCAGGTCACTGCTGACGTTGAGCATTTGCTCGAGCTCGCCGGTGCCAAAGTTGAAGCGCCAGAAGTAGTCCGTCTCAGAGATCCGAGATTGCCCTTCGAAAGGCTGAACCACACCGCCGACAACCACGGTGTCTACGTATCTGAGCTCGTCTTCAATGCGCAAAAGCAACGTCAGATTGTAGAGTTCAGTTTCAGTCACCGTGCCAACGGATTCGAACGTGCTCCAGCGAAAGATCACGGAGTTGACTCCAGTCGTATTGACCACCGGCTCTTGTAACGTGAGGGACGTTTGAAAGTGCTGTAGCTGCGACATCGCGGGGGCGTTCACGGCCAGGATTAGTAACCAGGTGACAAGGTATCGGATCCACATAAGTATTCTTCCGGGTAGTGACGGTTTAGTCCTCCAAAGGAAGACACGAATGGCTCTTCGTAGACTCCCTATGCCGTCTAGCGCCGAAACACGTCATCTTTCTTCAATCACCGTCAGCAATAGATCGTCCGCCGTCACCTCTCGGTGCCGTTGAGTGAGGAGCCCGAAGGTCCAGGTCGAGCCCGGGCTACCTGCTGAAGGAGGGCGAAGGTCGGCTACTTTGTAGCCGATGATCCCGGAAGTCACTAACATCGACTTGAGCTTGGTCATGTAATGTCGGTCGGAATGAGAGTATGAGAGGAAAACTTTCTCTGTGTCGGTCATATCTTTCGAGTTGCTCCACATCGGTTAATCCAGACGGTCGGCGCGGCCCGCTACAGGCTGGCGTTCGCTTCTTCCTACCTGCCTGGCCCGCACCTTGGCCTGGTCCCCTTAGCCTGCCGGTTCGATCCAGCTGCCGAAAAATCTTGAAAGCTCTGTCCGATTTGATGAGATTTCAGCGCGACCCAAAGCAGTGGTGCCTCAATAGTGACGCACCTAGGCTCAATGATCCGCGCTTTGCCTACACGTGGGTCCCTTCGGAGGTCTCATGCTCACACTCCATCATCGCCCGCGTGTCTTCAACTGCAAGCTTTCTCCCCGGATAGTTATAGCCACTCTTCTATTGTCGGTCTCCTTACCGAGCATCACTATCGCTCAGGGGGCACCTCTCGTCAGCGATATCCATGTAGGCACTGAATCGATTGGAGCATTTGAAGGCAAAGCCATCGAACTCGGTTCGTTGGCGCTCTTTCCAGGGCGTTCAGCCGGCCACGGCAGCGAGCTCTGGGTAACAGACGGTACCGAAATCGGCACCCAGCTGCTTGTCGATGTCTTTCCAGGTCCGGATTCCGGCGTCAATGAGCTGGCTGCCGCCGTGCTGGGCGGCACACTCCTCTTTGCGGCGGATGACGGCGTGCACGGCTTCGAGTTATGGGCGACCGATGGTACGGCGGCAGGAACACACCTGGTGGCGGACATCTTTCCAGGCCAAAAAAGCAGCAGTCCATCGGGTCTTTATTCAGACGGAACTACGGTCTATTTTTCGGCTAATGGCGCCGTTGCCGGAAAAGGAGTATGGAAGAGCGACGGCACTGCGCCGGGAACAGAGCTGCTTTGGCCAGGCATCGGCATCCATTTCATCTCGGCCGGTGGCCTACTCTTCTTTCAAGGCTTTGGGGTCGACGGCCCCGAGTTATTCGCCAGCACTGGCACCACCGCAGGGACCTATCAGGTCAGAGACATTCAGCCTGGACCGTCCGGTAGCTTTATCAACAATTTCACAATCCTGGGCAGCAAGCTACTCTTCACGGCCAACGATGGAACCAACGGAGTCGAGCTCTGGAAAACCGATGGCACAGAAGCCGGGACGAAGATCGTCAAGGACATCCACTCCACCGCCAGCTCAAGTCCCTCTCCCCTCGGAGTCATTGGGACCGATCTTCTTTTCTCGGCTGACGACGGTGTCAACGGGCGCGAGCTTTGGAAGACCGATGGCGACGCAGTCATGCGGATCACCACCCTATCTGGCTTCGTTGACATCGAAGGCGCTGTGTTGGATGGCCGGGTCTACTTCGCAGCCGAGGACGGAAGTGACGGTCTTGAATTGTGGCGGAGCAATGGCCAGGCCGCCGGAACAGGTCTGGTGGCTGATATCAATAGTGGCCCAGGCGGTAGCAGCCCTGGTGATTTCATTGCCCTTGATAACCGTATTCTCTTCTCTGCCGAGGACGACACCCATGGCTTCGAACCGTGGGCAACGAACGGCTCAAATACGCAGATCATCCTTGATATCGATGGTACATCCTCGGATAGCGTGGAGGATTTTTTCGAAGGAACGGCGTTCACCGGTGACCGCGTTCTCTTCCCAACACAAATCGGCCTGGAAGCTCAGCTCTGGGTCACGGACGGCAGCGCCCCCGGGACCGTACAGCTCACGGACGAGCAGGCCCCAAAGAGCTCGATGCCCCGGTCGCTCTTGACTTGGAACGGCGACGTGGCGTTCCTTGCCACATTCGAAGATGAGCGGGGAGGCTTCGTCACGACGGACGGAACCGCCGCCGGAACGGTGGTGGACGACTTCTTAGCGCCGAACGTGGACGACAAGAACGAAGTCGGCGCCATGATCGAATGGGATGGAACGCTCTTTATGACCAACAAGGATTTGAACGCTTTCCCTGAAGTCGACCTCTGGACCTGGGTCGGTAGTACCGCGGTGGAGGTGGCGAGTGATTTTGGCCACTCTTTCGACTTTGGGCCGAAACAGCTTTACGCGGCGCAAAGCGCCGTTGTTTTCGTCGATGGTACGCGGCTTCACCGGAACGACGGATCAGCGGTCGGCGCGGTGGTCAACGGAGAGATTTCCGGCGCTCCAGATCTCTGCGATCTGTCCTCCGGATACCAATTGCTGGTGCTGAATGATTGGGTGCTATTCGCAGGTGACGATGGGCTAACCGGGGGTTGTGAATTGTGGAGGATTGATCTCGCCGACAATACACTCATGCTGGTCAAGGACTTCGACCCCGCCGCATCCTCAGTGCCTGCGTTCGTGGGTACTTTCCAGGGCCTAGCGATCGTGCGAGCAAGGTTAGGCGCTGCTGCCGGAGAGTTGTGGATCACGGATGGCACCGCCGCGGGCACCTCGTCTCTGGGGGCATCGGGGCTCGATAGCTTCACCGTGGTGGGCGGGGAAACCGCGTCCGAGCTCCTGTTTTCCGACTTCGATGCCATAGCCCAGAAAGCAGATATTTGGAAGACCGATGGCACCGCCGCGGGTACTGCTCTGGTCAAGGACCTCGCCGGAGAGGAAAGCTTGGTCTTCTTACAAGCCGTGGACTCCGGCGCCTATTTCTTGGGTCTGAGTGGGGTTTGGTTTACCGACGGAACTTCCGCCGGCACGGTCTTGGTAGCCCCCGATGTGCAGAACCTTCAAGCATGGACGACCCGCGGAGAAGACTTGATCTTTGCCGCGACTTTAAATGCTGGGGTCGGGCGCGAGCTTTTCCTAGTGCGGGGAAGCGAGGCGATCTTTGAGTCTCTACCAGAAGTCGAGCCAGGTGCTGCTGGCACTTCGATTGAAGAAGCATTGGTCGTGGGTGACACTCTTTATCTCAGCGCCTTCCGCGCCGACGTGGGAACCGAGCTTTTCAGCATGGATCTGAGCGCTTTCCCGACGAATTCGGGCATCTTCAGCGATGGCTTCGAGTCGGAGGACACCAGCGCCTGGAGTCTCGAGATTCCGTAGCAGCGGCGCACGAGGAGGTGATCGAAGCGCGGCATTCGCGGAGAATTGTTATCCACCGGGATTGCCATTCGTCGAGCCAATCTGCCAGCGGCGCTGCCGCCGCCGACCGCTTCTTATTGCGTCCCGCGCGCGGGCTCAAGGAGACCAGGCGTTGGTATCTCCGGATTCGAAATCGTCATCGAAAAGCGGCGGATCGCACGGATCATCAGCGTCCAGAATCGATTCTGCCGTCACAGACGTCACACCGTGGGCATCGAGCAGACAGAAGATCTGGTCGATGTATTGCTCATCCGTCAAGCTGACGCCGCCACACCCCCCGGCACTCGCCGCCGCCGAGAGCACGGTGAAGTCCTGGGAGCCCGACGCGGAGTCGTATTCCTCAGGGTGAAAGACGACGCCAAGATAGACGTCATCGCCGTTGGCTCCTCGATGCGGATCGGCCGCGTCGAAGACCGCGACCAACGCCTCGTCGAGATCCCGCAGCTCCCCTCCGAAACCATTGCCCGGCGCCGGTCCAAAGTCCCCGACGCTCAACTGATGATGGCCGACCTCTTTCACGGAGAAGTCACCCGGATCACCGCCATCGTCATCGTAAGAGCGGCATCGGGGTTGGGAGATGAAGGTATGTGGGACGGAGCTCGAGTCGTGGCCGTCTTCGAGGTCGCCGGAAAAGGGACTTTGAGGCGAGATTGACGCGGTCGAATGAGCGAGCACGTTTTGCCACTCGTACTGGCGCTGGTTGCGGCCGTTGGTACCGAAATTGGCAATATCGAAAGTCTCGCTGAGCGCGACCTGCAACGTCGCGCCTTCGGCCAATCCAGTGGCGACCGTCGCCGTGACGCTGCAACCATCGCAGGTGTAGACCGCGTCCGTTTCCGAATCATCACAATAGCGATCAGGCACGGCATGGGAGCAATCATGGTGATGAAAGCCCAGGCTATGTCCACCGAGGATCCACGTCTTGAGCGTCTGGCACGTGGAGCCGGCCGGACAGAAGCATTGCCCCGGCCCCGTGCACATCGCGTCGTCGAGAAAGTCGAGCCACTGGGGAGCCAGCAGTACGGTCAGCTTGTGACCGCCCTCATCCGCCTTGGCGACGATCGCTTGCAAGCGATTCCAATTCGTCGCGCCTGGCCCTCCGTCGACATTTCCGGGAATCTCGTCACCCGGATCCGCGTGCAGCACGACCAGGGCGGCATTGTCGGCCAAAGCGCTGCCCACGGAGATCAGGACCAGGGCCAAGACCGCGCTGCAGAGCCAGGCGCGCCTCTGAATTTCAAATTTCGACTCGTTCAACGACCTTCTCCGGCCCGACCTCCGACCACGTCGAACGGTCCTGAAGAATCAACGACCGTGCGGAGATCCACGACTGAGAACATCTACAGAGACTAGCACCCGCATGGTTTTGGCCGCGATAGCCCGAATTGACCATGCCTTAAAGTATCCTCGCTCTCAAGGCCTGCCTCCAGGCGGCGGCTCAGCAGTCATCTTCGGCCCAACAAAGTCGGCCCAACAAAGACGGGCCGGTCTTGGAGACAAGCCTCAATGGACCGGCTATGCCTTCGGTTGCGCCTTGAGCGATCGCTAACTGATGGACGAGCCGGTCCGCAGAAGACGCGGAGAAGAGATGACTGAACCCGAGAACCCCCTCTCCCATTCGCCGGCCCAGCGATTGGAGGCGGTCGCCCAACCCCTGGTCGACGCGAAAAACACGATAGGCATCGCCGTCGGCATGGCCTACCAGGGTGAAACGTAGACCTATTGCGCTGCTGTTTTCCAGGTGGTTGACACCTCCCTCTGAACCCTGCCCAAGGCGGGCGTGACGGCTAGGGTGATGCTCACCTGGTCGCCTGATCCCTGGCACTTCTTTTCTGCTCCGGAGACGATTCAGAAATCTGGCTTGTCGAGTGCCTCTGATACATGCTGGTCGATCTCTGCGCGATGTAAGTTGTCAGCAGGGCGCCCAAGACAACGTCGCCGGAACCGAAGCCTGCCGGCAAGCTGCAAAAATGCTCTGACAGCAACTCAAGTCCTCGGCATTCGCAACCTGGAGCACCGTGCTGCCGCGCGTATAGGGGCCGCTCCAGGCGTGAGCAGGTGAGAGTAGATCGTTTGGATGGTCGCTGTTTTCAGCGCCGCAAAGCTGCAACCAACTGGCGGTGCATAAAGTGCCGAAGAGGAAAAGTCACAAGATCCTCCTGGACAGTCGCTATCTCCATTCCAACAGCTCATTCCATTATTTTCGCCACCGTCACAGGGTCCCGACAAATCAAATCCCCTTAGGGCTCGCGTAGAAATAATTCCAGCATCCGAGGGCGCCCGGGCGCCTCTCTCGCGAGGCGCGCGCCCGCGGAATACCGAGGTCTTTCAAGAGAGCGCAACGAAACGAGAGAGGATGCATGGGCGGCCGAAATGCGGAAGTTATTTTTACGCGAGCCCTTTGGTTTCGCGTAGATATCTGAGTGGCCCCAAATCGTTGCACTTCTCGTTCGCTTGTATGAGGACCAAATAAGGTCATCGATTTCACCGAGGAGTGAACCATGAATGCGAACTGTGCCAACGCCATGAAACCCTACCGAATTCTGATTTTCTCTGCCTTGCTGCTGGCCATGAGCGCCTCGATGGCCGGGGCTGTTGATGGCGTCATCGAGATCAACCAGGCCAGGGCTGATTTCGGCGGCCTGCCTGGCGATAGTGTGGGATTTCCGTTGTCGATCACGGTCAGCGGGAGCTATCGACTGACCGGAGACCTGCTAGTTCCAGGCGGAGTCGACGGAATTTTCATCTCCGCCCAGGACGTCACCTTGGATCTCAACGGCTTCAGGGTCTCAGGTCCAACGGTCTGCACCACCACGGATGACGATGGCTCGACCATCAGCTGCGCGCCGACCCCGGCCGGTGTCGGCATCGTCGTGGCGGCAGAACGTGTTTCCATCCACAACGGACAGGTGAGCGGATTCGGTTTTCGCGGCGTCGGCAATTCCGGACATCAACAAGCCACACGCCTCGAGAACCTCATCGTCACTTCCAACGGCTCGGAGGGAATTGGCTTCGACGATACCGTCAACATGTCGATCAAATGTGTCACGGTGACCAAGAACGGTGGACATGGAATTCTGATCGATGAAGGCGCACAGATCGTGGATAGCATGATCTCGGAGAATGGCGACGCCGGCGTCTCTAGCATCAGCGGAAGTTGCCAAATTCGAGGCAATGTCATGCGAGCGAACGGTGGCCATGGGATTCAAGTCGGTAGCGGCGCCGATTCGATGATGACCGGCAATACTTTGACAGAAAACGATGGGTTCGGGATCACTGGCGGATCGTTTCTCTATGCTGGAAACCTGATCGATGGAAATGCCGGCGGAACCGTCAATGGCGGCGCGGAAATGGGCACCAATTCCTGTAACGGGAATACGACATGCCCGTGACCGAATCCCAGCTGAAAGATCTGACACCATCCGGAAAGAAGGTATGTTGTGAAACTACCTGATAGTTATCGCAAGAATATTCTAGGTCTGCTGTCCGCTTGTGCTCTCAGCGCTCTGACGGCACTACCGGTCATTGGGCAACAGCTACATTTCACTTCTGTGGATTACTCATTCGGTTCCATCGAGGAACTGAACGATTGTTGCATCTCCGCTCTGATCACCGGCAATGCCTGGGCCGGGAGAACCTACGACAGCATGGACAATACCGTGACGACTTTCGGAATCGTTCCCGAACTCTCCGAAGACGTCCACCTGGATGCTCTGGGAAGGGTTCCAGGGGAGCTTTATTTTTCCACCGACCAGACCGTGATCCTCGATGGGCTGAGCGTCAGGCCGGCAGACGTCCTGCGCCGGGACTCGGACGGCAATTTCAGCCGGGTTTTCGACGCCACGGCGGCCGGAATCCCAGACGGCGTCAACCTCGACGCCTTCACCTTCGTCGACTCGCCGCTCTCGGCAGCGACGATGGCGGTCTCTTTTGACACCACCATCCTGATGCAAGGCAACGACGGCGTCCCCTTCATCACCGTTGTTGAGGATGAAGACCTGGTCTTCACCGATGCGATCCCATTATTCGACGGCTCAGCCTCAGGAATTCCCGTCGGAGCGGATCTGAACGGCGCGCACCATATCGGCGAGACCGGGCAGCTGCTCTTGACCTTCGATCTGAGCGTGGTCGCCAGTGGCCATTTCGCAATCGATGAACATTCGCTACTCTACGATCCGGACGCCGGCACCTGGGAGCTGGGCCCCTCGGCTTCGAGCTCCACCGACAACGATGTCGAAGGTTTATTCGTGACCGCGGAGATTATCCTCTTCAGAGATGGTTTTGAGAGTGGTAATCTATTGGCCTGGTCCACCGCCGTCCCTTGATCATCGATTAGGGGGGCAGTTAGCCGACATAGTAAACTGCCCACTAGTAGATCGATTCCAAAGTTCCGTTACAGTCGGCAAGCGCTGCATCCCGGCCAGCGGCGTTGCGAAAACTCGACGATGGCGCAGGCATCGCCTGCGTTTCCTCGCCGTGCTGGCCGGGCGCACCGCTGCCCTTGGTGTTGGAACGTAACACCGGAATCAACCTACTAGGCATGTGGGTATACCGCAGCAAAGATGATTGACAGCACAGCCACAGAGGGAGACCACCTTGGATCCGTTCTCAACTCTTTTCCGCGATCTCCGTTATGGATTCCGCAGCCTGTGCCGCCGACCGACTCTCACGATAGTCATCATCTTCACGCTGGCGATCGGCATCGGCGCCAATTCTGCGCTCTTTACCTTTCTCGTTGAGGATCATTGGCCGAGAATCAACGCGCCGGACGCTGAGCGCCTCTTTTTCGTGCGCACTGGCGACGACACCAATCAATTCGGTAACTCGTCGTATCTGAGCGCCTTGCGCTACCAGGAAGCCCTCACCAAGGTCGGCGAAACCTCACTTTGGGCTTTTACCAGCGCCTCTGTCGCTCCGCCCGCCAACCACGCCGGCCACAGCGTTTACGGTCTCATCTCGGCGGTCTCGCCGGGATACTTCCAACTCTTCGGCGTCAATGAAGGCCGCGGCCACCATGCCTTTGCCCTCGGGCACGGCTTTCGGAGTCACAACTTCGAGAACGGCGGCGACCGCGTGTCGGTCATTGACTACACCTACTGGCGCCACCATCTGGCCGCCGACCCCGACATCATCGGCAAGGAAATCCAAATTCGCGGCTTTCCCTATACCGTCGTCGGAGTCGCTCCCCGTGGCTTTGAAAATACCGGCTTGCCCCACACCGTCTACGTTCCAATGGCCCGCATCGACGAGCTCTGGCGTCAAAAGCGCCTCGACGATCCCCAGACCGGTAGGGTCAGGACCCTTTTACGAATACCGGCCGGTGCCTCGATCGCCGCCACCCGCGAACAGGTTCTGGCGCGTCTAGCGGTGGTCGGACAAAACCTCGACGTCGAGCGACCTCTCGAGTCCCCACGCCGCTTTCTGCTCGACCCCGTCGAGCCTGGACTCAGCGCCCTCGACCCGAGCGACTGGATGTTGGCAGGCGCGGCCGGCCTGCTGCTCCTGCTGGCCTGCGCCAACGTCGCCAACCTAATGCTCGCCCGCGACGCCGGCCGACGTCGCGAAATAGCCATCCAAACAGCGCTCGGCGCCGGTCGCTGGCGGGTCGCTCGGCAGCGACTCACCGAGAGCGCTCTCCTGGCGACTGCCGGCGGGCTGCTCAGCCTAGGCATTAACCGCACCATCACCAACATCCTCTACTTTTCCTTTGACACCCTCCCGCCCATCGGCTGGGTCGCTTACGGCGAAGGCAACGACTGGCGTCAGATCGATGCCCGAGTCCTGGTCTTCACCGCCACCACAGCCCTTCTGACCGCCGGTCTGTCGGGCCTCGCACCGCTGCTCCATGCGGCGAGAACGGATCTAGTGAGCGGCTTGAAGACCGCCGGCGCCGACCGGCAGCCGGGACGTCGCCTGGGCGGGCGTGAGCTGCTCGTCGTCACCCAGGTGACCCTGTCGACGGTCCTCGTGCTCACCACCGCACTACTCGGACAGAGTATCCACGAGCTCCGCCGGCGCGATCTCGGCTTCGACACCGAGAATCACTTCATCCTCGCACTAACGGCAACACCCCACGTCGACGACCGGGCGCAGCCCCTAGATGCCCAGCTGCGCATTTACGAGCACGCTCGTCAGGCGATTCTCCGACAGCCTGGAGTGGTCGCGGTGACCTTTGCAGACGGTGGGGCGTGGATGGAGACTTCCCTCGAGCTCGCCGGCCGCAGCGATGAGGATCTCTCGGTCGGCAGCATGTCCGTCGGCCCCGACTTTTTCGAGACCCACGGTCTTGCGCCTCTCTACGGCCGCGCCTTTGACGGTCGGGATCACCTGCTCGCAGACCGACAGCTCCCGCGAGCGGGCACTGTGATCGTCAACCAAGCATTCAACGATCGCTTCCTCGATGGCGAAGAAATGATCGGGCGCGAGCTGCGCTTGCCTCGCCTGGTGAGCGACGTGCCGGAAAACCGATTTACTGTCGTCGGCGTCTTTCCCAACTTCGAATTCGTCACACCGGGGGAAGCGCCCCCGCCCATGGTCTACCTGCCTCTTGGTCAGTACTTCATCGGAAGACCGATGTTGCAAGCTACGGTGCAGGTCGAGGGGCCACCGGCAGCGAGGATGGGCGAGCTACGAAGGATTGCAGAAGGGGCTCACCCAAAGCTGAGCGTCGTCGATGCCGGTACCTACGAGCGCCAACTGGACTTCGCCCTCTACTCCGAGCGCCTCAACGCTGCTATCGTCACTCTCTGCAGCACATTCGGCCTTCTGCTCGCCTGTCTGGGGATCTTCAGCGCCATGACTTGCGCCGTTAGCTATCGTCAGCGTGAGATGGGAATCCGTATGGCGGTCGGCGCCACCGCTTCCGACGTCGGCCGACTGGTGCTCAGCGAGACCTTGAAGTTGGTGACCAGCGGGATCGTGCTCGGTATCGCCGGCGCCCTCATTGCCGCACAGCTTCTCAAGAGCTTGCTCTACGGCATTGCCCCCTACGATCTATGGACTTTTCTCACCGTGCCTCTCGTTCTGACCACGGTTGCTGTCGCCGCTGCCGGGTGGCCCGCCTGGCGCGCCGCCAACATTCATCCCAACATCGTCCTGCGCGACGAGTAGACAGCGCTGCCGGGTGGTTCGGTGTGCCTGTCTGCTTTCCCGTCAAAGTTGGATTGATGCACCAACGCCGATCTGCGTCGGCAGCATGAGGCCTTTCCCGTCGACCCTGCAGATGTCGTGTTCGTAGACGGCTTTGAATCCGGCGACACCTCAGCCTGCTAGGCGTCATTTGCGATGACTCTTTCGAATCACCAGTTTTAGCCCGGACCATATTTCGTCTACGGCACAAACCTTTATGTCGACCAGAGTCATTGGCAGGGCAAGCTCACGCACGACGTCCCCGGAAATGTCTGTCGCTTCACCGGAGGCCTTCTTTGGCCAGGATACCCAAATCGCCCCGTCTTGCTGAATCTCGCACAGCCCTCGCTTGAGCGCGGTTTTGAGTTTGGCGCGGGACCTGCTGAAGATATGGAGGATGTCGACGGGTGCACGTAGCCTCGGCGACACGGTGACATCGTCGGGAAGAGGCGCCAGCAAATCAAGGTAGTGCAAAGGAGCACCAATGACTTTCACTCGCGCGCCCGGCTTGATGCCGAGTTTCTTGCTTAGTGGGGTCCCCGAATAACCTGCCATGAGTGCAATCCTTCAGTGGCGTCGTCGATGCTCGGTCATGCTGGCGCGAATGTATCATTTAAAGTTACGGGCACAAAGCCGCGTCACGTTGCGTGGACGTTGAGGTGCGGCCGGCGCCGGGGGGTGGCAGCAACTTATTAGGCATTACTCAAAGTCAGCTTCGGTGGAGTCCTCATAATCAATAAATCCCGTTCTCTTTACTGATCTCATGCCACCGCCTTCGGCTATCGGGATGGACTCATAGCTCCAAGACACGATGCAGTCTCCGCGGTAGCAATCTTGAATAATGATTCTCACGTCACTATATTCAAACGCGGCCAATAACGACTCGAACTTATTTTCCCAATCTACCCACCCATCAAGAATATCCTTGTAGGATGCAGCAAAGTGGATGACATCATCACGATACCTCGGACTAGGAGTATAACTAAACATAGCTCGTGTAAGAGCAGGCCATTGATCCTCATCGCTCGTTTCTGGCAGATTTCCAATTGCACCTAGAGCCTTTTGTAAGTCATCATCTAGAACAATATAACCTGATAAATATGAATCGTGACTCATTGCGAGTTCCTCAAAAGTCTAGCGGGACCAAGCTGAGCGGCAGCCAGAGCCGCAAAGCGGCCCGGTTGTCCGTCTCGATTTTTGGGGTGCGCAGAACGGACAAAGATCAGGGTCGCACATGACATCGTTCCTTCCGGGCGTGTCGGTTTCCGGCCGGCCTTCCGGACGGCAGGCGTTGGGTTTTGCTGACTGCGGTTCGTAGACGGGGTGCTATTCCAATTCACGGCGCCACTCCTCCACAAGGTCGGCGAAGCCGTCCAAAAAAGGCTGCGTGAGCCACCGGTCAGACTTCTCAGCCAGGGCTTTCGTGCCGACCTCCATCGCCTTCTCACCCGCGGCAACGGCTTCCTCATAGCGGCCCTGGTGGGCAAGAACCTTCGCTTTGAGCCCTAACATGGCAAAGACCGGCTGGTCCCCAGATCTTGTCCCAGGGCACCAACTCGCCCCAGATCGTCCGTTCTCTCACCGACGGCCGGCTGTAGTAGACGGCGATTTGGGTGTAGCCGGCGGTTTCGTGCGTCTGAGCGGCCGGGCTTTTCCGCGGCGGGGTCGGTGGAGTGTTTTCTGCGGCGATGGGCGAGATGGCGCAGAACGCCAACAGGCTCGTCAAGCAGGTGAATGACCTCAGGCGAGGCATGGTGAAATCCTCCTTGTTGAGCCTAAGTATTGCACTTGTCAGGCGCGCGGGAGCCTCTGAGGCACTCCGTCACCCATCAGCATCTTGCCTTTCCAATCGGTGTCGACACGAAGAGTAACCCCCTGTCAAGCACTACGAGCTTCACGAGCGTCGGGACTGGGTGCGACTGGTAGAAGCTTTGCAAAGAGGAAGTCGCCCGGGAACCAGACGACCTACAGGCGGTTGAGCGGCTCGGTGAGGCCTACCTCCTCGGCAGCGAGCCTCAGAAATTGCTCGAAAAGATCGGCCCGTATCACCACAGATATCCAGATATCCAGATATCCCTTCTTTCCAGAACCAACTCCTTGACGCCCTCTTCGCGCTTGGTAAAAACGAGGATGATTTTCCTTGGACCGACCGTCCCGAGATCCTTCGTCTCGGCCCAGGGGTCGCCGACTGTTGCTACGATTACCTACGGCCCAAGAGGAAACCGCGCACGATGGCGGATCTCCACTCCTTCCTCTCCGGCGACGGCTATACGGCCTTCTCAGAAAGAGACCTTGGGGCCTTCCTGCAAGAGGATGTCCGCTTCGTCGTCGAGGAAGGCACTATGTGGCTCAGTGTCAGTATCCGGAGAAAGAGGCGCCGCACAAGAAAGCCCCTCTGAGCACATCGTCAGCCTCGATTGGCGTCAAAGGGGAACCCAGGCCGAGCAGATTTCGGTACAATTTTTTGCTTTCAGCGGCTTGCGGAGCCAAGGGGGTGGCGGAGAACGCCTGGCGATGAGCTGCGAGGCAGGGAAGGCGAAGCCGAGCTGTTTCGTCGGCTCGATCGCTCTGGTTGGACGGCTCATGATAAGCACTATTCATCGCTCGGATCGCGTGGTATTTCATTGTCAAGCCCTGCGTTCGCCACGTCGATTCCGAGTGCGTAGTACCCCTCGGAAGGAGCCC